>JAQGBB010000317.1:0-21134 GCA_034691745.1 Prismatolaimus dolichurus
TACAAGAGTGGGCAAACGTTTGCAAGTCGGTGGCGAAGCACGTCAGCGAGATGGAGCAAAGTTCGCTCGTGGCGAGCATCGTCACTTTGATGTTTGTGAACGTTGGCGCTTTTGTTGGGATTATCGTTATGATAAGGAGGCTTTTCGGAAAACGCAGATCTAGTGTCTGCCGATGAGCTATAAAAAGTGGAACCACAAAAATTGATACAAATTAAAGTAGTGACAAAGTGTAGTAATTTGCAGTTCCAGTTATTCGTGGCAGTCAGCTTTTTGTCGAATCCGATTGCGGAGTCAGAAGGCTGAGTATCCATATGACAGCAAAGCTGTAAACCAAGCAACCAAACACCAATATGCTTTTTTACATAGTGTTTGCGACCCTCTATTTGGGGTTTTCCATTAAAGACGTCCAGAGGGAAACAAACTAGAACGGGGTTGAGGGTCTAATAATTCATTTTTTGAAGACATTGCCCATGTGTTACGCGTAAATGTTCAGATAAGCTTAAGGGAAAAGGTCAATTTAATTCTAATTTTTGTGGACGTCTATTATGGAAGACCCCATACGCGACTTTGTATTTAAGCAAAACGGGCCTCATTACAATAGCTGATTTTAATTTCAATATCACACCATTTCCACGTTTGTTTTCACCCTTTAACAATGAGCTAATTTCGCGTCATCTGTTTTCTTACACCCTGCCACATATAATTGAGCTAAGCAGAAAGCACACTGCACTTGCAACTATCGTCATCGCTGCTTTGTGCAGCACATCCGATATCTGACAACTAGAAAAAAATTTGACCCCCAAGTCGACAGGTTTGCCAGCACGAAGCTAGGCAGTGCTAGTCAACGCTGTCTATTTGCCATTCAGTTCTAGATAGCCTGACCGGCGATGTTGTGCCGACCGCCGCCAAGAAAGTCTGGTCGCAAGGTAGACAAATACAAGCGCAAAACAAGCAACGCCGACGGCAAGCACGACGACGGTCGCCTGGTTCCGTTTCAGCTCAGCGACAGTCAGCCTCATCGATGGCAGTCCGCACTCGGCGTGCCAGTCCGCCGGGATCTTCTCGTGCATAAGTGTCGCAAGCACACTGAGCTCGCACCTGAAGCCACACCCTGCGAACGCAAGCCGATAGGGCGCACGTGAAGTGTCGTTCGTGTAGTGTAGTTCGACAAACCACGTGCCAGCTTCGCGGTGAAGTTCGATGAAGATGGCGGCCGCGTAGTCGATCGGGAAGCCGTCGAAGGCTCCAAAGGCGCTCAGTAGCGCTACGAGGACCATGTCGGTCGCAGAGTAGGCCATGTACTTGAAGCGGGCGTCAAGCGTCCCGCTCTCACGAGCCTACAGATATAGGGTATTGCACCACTTAGCGATTCTGTTTTTCCTCCACGTCAAACTTGCGAAATACTACCTTAAAACTGAGATGCCTTATTTTCATGACCTCAAAAAATTGGGCATATAGGGTTTGAGATAGAAAACGTTTGAAAACAACTTTTCCCATGGAATCAGATTCTTCGCCAAATTCGGCACCAGTTCGCTCTTCTAACTCTGTCGTAGATGCACTCTGGTGCGAACGGCGGCCAAGCACGCCTAGTAATTTTCTTTGGGAAGAAAAATTTGCGTTTTACTGGTTTTGGGCCGGAAAAAAACGGAAAAATATATTTTCCGACGCTGATCAAAAAGGAAAAAATGGGACAAGGAATTTTCCGACCGTCCTGAAACGGAAAAATTTTACGCAGCCGGAAAAAGAATTTTCTGCCCCAAGCAGGCACATTTTATCAAATTGTGGACAGTTTTTGTTTGCGAAAACTTTATTTTCTGATGCTTTTTCTGAAAATACTTCTTCGAAGACTGAGAGAGCGAGGGCTGAAATTGTTTTTCTTTTTCGATCTAAGTGCGAACAAAAAGGTTCGAAGGTTCGCAAGTGCAAATTTACGGTAGTTTTAATTTCGAGTTCTCTACTTGTAGACGCCGAACGATGTCACCGATGAGAGCCCCCACACGGAGGCGTTGCGTTGCGGGCGTCGGCGTGTGGTACATCAGCGCTATCCTGCAGAGCGCGGTTATCTCCTCCCAGAGGCTCTCGTTCATCCACGCCGGCCACTCTCGCTCGTGGATGCGTTCGGCGAAGAGAGTGTCGCGCACCTGCAGAATCTCGAAGAGGTTGTCGAGCGGGAGGCCGGTTGCTTCGCGCAGGAACTGGAACGTTTGAGCGTGCTCCGTGACGACTTTCTCCACTGGCGGCGAAGACATAATGTTATCTCGAAGACGAGAGAACGTTGGGCACGCCAACTGCGGGCAGAGTAGTGGATCCGTCGGGCAGGACGGCACCGCGTGGACTGGTACTGGATACCATGCCGGTCGGGCGACGTCCGTCCATATTTCGTTCCAGAAAGCCGTGGCAGGAGGATACAAGCCTAGAAAGCAGTTTCTTCAGCGTGGAAGAGTTCAACTCTGTGAACAATTCGGTTTGACCGTGCTAGGGGCATTTTTAACGCCAAATAATAAGCTCGACTGCAAAAAACTAGGGTTGGCAGTTAGGGGATAACATTTTGCCACTTCTGATTACATGTGGGTAGGCGTAATGTTCACGGTAATTTTTAAACGTACTTGGAAGACTTAGGGGTAATTTCTATGCAAAAACTCCAACTTGTACTAACAGCATCTGGTAAACCCTTTTAAGAACAAGAAGTCTGATGTACCGATCCTCGAGGGCCACTGACGCTAATGTACATGTAGACCTGAAATTTGAGTCTGCGAAATTACTTGCGAACATGCTCACAAGATTTGAGCTAAATCGCTCAAGACGTTCTCGAGTTGTAATCAAACAAGTCGAATGTACCGATCCTCGATGGCTACTTATACGCTGCGTGTGCCGGTGATCCTGAAAACACCTTGTACGACATTGGATTGCATCAGAAATTAGCACACCACATTTCAGCGAAATCCGCAGAGGCATTCTAAAGTTATGGCCAAACAATTTTCAGTCATTGGACCAGAAAACCACTTATGAAAACAAGTGGACGGGCAACGCCAAAATGCATTCGGCAAAGTCTCGAACGGAAAAATCAATTCTCACCGCACACCTGCGCAGTTCGCTTCCGCGCTCTGTAGCGTCCTATTCACGTCGGTGGCCAGGATGGTGATTTCAAAGGGCGAGTACTGCTCGCTGAGGAAGCCCTTGTATCTTCTCCCGATGTACTGTCCCAGGAAGAAATGCTGTCGCACGCCGAGCTTGGTCAGCTCTAGCGGGCCCTGCGGCCAGCTGGACACATTATTCTGCGCGTCCGTCGGAAAGAAGACGACCGGCGTGCGATCGCCGTGGCGCCAAACCGCGTGCAGAAGCTCGAGCGTAGCAATGTTCGCAGAGAGTTCGTCGGAAAAGACTAGAGGTAAAGTTAGCAGTAGCACGACAAGAAAAATTTTCAAGAACGCAACGGCCATCTGAGGACGCTTTGACGTCTATTTTACAAACGCTGATTTTTAACAGATATATCTCCTGCGGAAACCTGTTGTTTTGAAGAAGTTTTCGCCTGGACTTCGCATTATTCTTACACTTTTGCAGCGACGTACGATGCCCGCAAGATGTACCGACGAATGCTGGTTTGCTTTGCAATAAAATTCAGGTCAGTTACGTACAGAATGGGAAAGTCCTAAACGAGTATTCTGCCCTATAAAATTTCGAACGCAGAAGATAGTGTCAACACTGAGCGATTCAGAGCAATTCACTGCCTTTCAAGTTCATAAAACCAAATCTTAGCCAAGTCGTGAACGTTTGCACATTTGTTCTTTCTGGAAAAGACTTTCTGTTGTCCGGCGGGCTTTTCCATTGTCCTAGTTCGTAGTGGTCGGAAAACTATTCGACTGCTATTGTGCGACCCTACCGTAACCGTATCGTCCTCTCACAACTAACTTGCTATTACAGATGAAGAAAAACTGTTGACTCGACTGGAAACTAAACCCAGGCCTCGAGATGACAAGTCAGCGAGCTCTACTACCGAGCTATGGAGCCACAATTTTGAACGTTCCTTATAACGTTCCATTCACGTCACGTCAGGCAGCCTGCTAATCAACTGTAACTTCAGAGCAGAGTTGAACGTTGCGACTTTTGAGTGTCCAAATTCTGCGGAAATCAACGGAAAGACTTGACTCTGCCGAGATCATTACCTGCCTGCCGATGATTGCGATAAAAGTGCAAGTCTGGCCACGCCCCAATTTTTATTCGACGTTGCCCTTTTCGCAAATTGTTTTTACTAAACTGTCGAACTCTGGACTCTCACTGTATTAGCAACTGCACAAGATGGCCTTTGAAAGTGCCTTGATTTTATGCTACACACTTTTAGGCCTACTTACACGTAATTAGAGCTTATTGCGATGATGATCTTTGTCTGGCTGTCTGTCCCCCGATTATCTCGGGCTAAACGCAACCAATGGAAAGCGGTTTTTTACAGCGGGAACCTTGGATCTCCGGCACAAACCTCCTGGCAATCATTTTGTTTGGGGTGCAGTACTGGGGAAAGGGGATCGTCTCAAAGTTTCTTCCCTGCGAAATGGCAATAGTGAAATCGACTCTCACGTGTCGATCTCGAGCTAGAAGCAACCAATTGCGATGCAGATTTTTGCGATAGATATCGTGGGTTACCAATACGAACTCTGTTAAAGATGGACGTTGGGTTACAGTGGTGAGGACAGGGGACCATTTCGAAGTTTCTGGTCCATGGAACATTGAGAGTAATTTCTACTTTCACGCGCCGATCTCGAGGTAGACGCAACCGATCGAGATGTGGTTTTCGACGTCGGTTACCCTGGAAGTGAGAATTAAAGCTTTTTCATTTTGCGCTGCAGAGCTTCATTATTGGGGCAGCAAACCGGTTTGAATCGGGTTTCCAGTGTAAGAATTCATGATGCGACGCGCGACCGAATATTACTACGTGTAAGTGGGCCTACAGATCGGCACGACCGACTTGTTTTCTAATGTGGCTCAGTAAGTGGAATTTGCGCCTTTGCCTCAAAAGCAACAACGCCTCAAAAACGTTTCATTTTTGTCTTTTCCTTCGCTCGAAAAATCACAACTTCAAAACAATTTCAGGTCGGCGTTTGACTAAATGTTTGCACAAATCTTTAGTGTTCAGAAGTGGAGTCAAACGATTGCTGACGAACGTTTACATGAGCAAAGGATTCAAATTCAATTTTTTTGTTTACGTATATTGCGTGTCACTCCTATGTCAAACCGTTAGAATTCTTTTTGCTCGGAACCGAATAAACAAAAATTTTTCTTGCGCCCATAGCCGATTCGGGGAGGAATTACCTCCAGGAACCCTATTACTGGAAACACTGTCTAAACCCATGACGCCACCTCTGCAACTCGAGACCATTTTTGCGAGATCAAAACGTCTCCGAGGTCTCTAATCGTAGTCATTACGTATATGATAACGTGCCAGCAGCACCGAACGCTCTGTTAGGTCGTCATCGCTACGCCTCCACCGAGCCACAAGAACGTGTTCCGTCGAGCTCGAATGTCTCCAGCAACATCGGGAACGTCTCGAAGACGCGTCTCAGGCATGTAGAGGAAGAGCAGAACAGCAATGAGCGCGCTCGGAACGCTGCAGATAGCTGAACGCGCCAACGGCGTGAAGAAGCGGCGGAAAAATGAACACGACGTCGCCATGACGACGTTCAAAACTCCCATAGCAATCGACTGCGCGAACGAGCGCTTCTCGTGCATGACATCGAACCACAAGATCGTGCTGACGCCGAGCATCGGAACGAACGTGCAGACAAGGAACGCGTCGATAATCGAGCATCACAGAACGTAGGCGGCCTCTGGAGCGGCGCCGACGGCGACATTATAGACGCCGGCGAGCGTAGAAACTAAGAGTGTTCCAAGCAGCAGAAAGCGGCGGAAAATATGTTCTATCATGAACATGCCAAAAACGTTGCCCGCGAGCGCAGTGACCATCATCGCGACGGCCGCCTTCTGTGCAACGCCGACGCTGAGGTCGGCTTGTACGAGAAAGAACGTCGAGTAGAACGAGACCGGAATCGCCCCGCAGCACACCTGTGCGATAGCGGCGAGAACGCCCACGAACACGGCGTACTTGAACTCGAACGTCCACGCGTCCGTCGCGACACCCACCTCAGGCGATTTGCGTTCCATCTCGATCGTATCGATGACGTTCTCAACGCCGACATTCTTGCCGTGAAAGAACACTATTGATTTTCGAGCTCCGCCTTCGTCGCCAACGTGGAGCAAAGGTGTTTGGGGCTTTTCGGCCAGAAGAGGAGAGTGACGCATGCGAGAGCGGGTGGGATGGCGCCCATAATGAAGAGCATTTGCACGTTTGCGCCGAGGACATCTTGAAGGCCAAGAATGGCGCCGATAACGCTAGAGAAGGTCATCGCAAGTTCTTGCGCTGAGCCCAGTATGCCTCGGAGACTCGCCAGACTGCTCTCCATGAAGTAGAGCGATGGAGGGCCATGTTGAGACATGCGTGGACGCCGACAATGAAGTTCGCGAAAATAATTGACATCTCGGGATAGGAGTTTGCATTGTACGAGCAAGCGATTACGGTACCCGCGATGGAGAAGAGCTCGCTGACGAAGAAGCCCCGTTTGCGACTGACACGCTCGGAGACGATCGGGGCCTGGAAGAAGCTGACTATCGCGCCAACTGTGCTCGCGCTCTCGACGACCGCCCAGATCCAGGAGAATTCGGCGTTGGTGAGCGTCCCGTTGCGACTCTCGTTGAACGTCTGCTGAAAGGAAATCAATCACGTCAGTGGCATTCGACGATCGATACATCCGACTTCTTCAAATTATACGGAACGATCGTTTGAAATAATTATAACGTGATTTTTCAGGTCACTGACTTTCTATCACAGACTCAACAGCAATAATGTTTTGAAGAGGCGTATTCAGCTTACAACGAGAATCGCAACAGAAACATTCTGAGATTCGACTGAGGAAAGCTAACGTTGTCCTACATATAGTGTGCTGACTTTAAGATGCTAGCTCAACTACTGCTCCATTACTCCGTTGAATACGCAGTGTTGAGACAATCGGTGAGAGAGGCACGCGGCAAGACGCATGATTCAGACGAATTGCTTAATAAGAACGATGTCGGAAAGTGGAATCGGCAAAGCCGAAAAAGTATCCTGCCTCCAAACAGAAAGACGCACAAGAATTTTTAGAACAGCCAGATTTTTCGTGTGCTCTAGAACACCGTTCAACATTGGAACACTCTGGAACGCTCTGGAACAGCATGGAACAAAGGGTAGTTATCCAGCTATCCTTTTGCTTTTGCTGTGCTTTGGGCAAGATGCAATAACGCATTCCATTTGTTTTCTCGTTGTTTGACTGTTCTAGAGAAACCAGTGTATGCCAAATGAAAACGTGTTGACAAAAAGTATTGCACGGCAGACGTCACAATGTTCATGGAAACTATATAGTGTCCATGGAGACTATATAGCCTTCACGAAACATAGTGTACCGGAATCCTCTGGACGTCCGCTAAGTTTTGATTTTTCGAGGGCGAGCAGGAGGGGAAGGGGGAGAGGGGGAACTCAGAATGACTAGTTACATCCTGTTGTTGTGCTCGCTACGCTCGCTCTGGCAGGATGAACAAGAAGGACGATCGTTAACAAGACGAGAACGAGAATTCATCACCAGTAGGAGGTCAACGGCTCGCACGAAGGCGTCGTGGTCACAGTGAAAAGTAGAAAAAAATGGTTATCCGCCTTAACCACCTTTAAGTTTGGGGATGGTGTGGATATCTGACGATATTTCGCTTCCCATCCAGAAGGTTCGATTGTAGAGGAGCCAGGTTTGCCTCAACGTTTGCGAGCTGCTGCAGCGGAACCTCGGCGGCGGTGTTGGGCTTCTTCTTGCTTCGTACAAGTACGAGTACGAGTAAAAATTTTTGCTCTACAAGGGGTACTCGGGGGGTCGAAAATTTTTTTGAACATAATCGACTTTTTTCATCACGAAACGTGTTTTTAGGCCATTTGGAGAGAAAAAAATTTTAGCCCGAAAAGTGTTCCAAAAGAACACTCGTGTTCCAGCTTGGAACACTGCCAGAACACTGTTGGAACATTTGCCTGGAGCGTGTTCACGTAGCCTGACAACTTGGCGCAGTTTGCAGAGCGATCAGAAAAACTCGATTTTTTGACACTGCACAGCGATGGTTTTTTTGGCTTGCGCACTTATAGAAATGTTCGCCAGGTTGTGAGAAAAGCTATAGTTGGCGAGGGCGAAACGACAAAACGATCGATAAGCGCCCGTGGCACAACTGAGCAGCGCCGCGTGAACGCGAAGCCCGTCAAAATCGATGAGGTCGACGATTCGCGACTGCTTCCCTGTGAGCCGTTCGCGAATGTAGCGCATGTCGAGCTCGCACGCGTAGACATTCCGCTGAATGATGGGAATTAGCGCCGACGAGCGGATTATGCCACCAAAGTCCGTGCGGCCGAGACAATCGATCGATACGGTGGCGTAGCCGTCGACCTCCGTCGCCGTCGGGAGGACACCGAAGAAGAAGCACTTGTCGGTGATGACACTTGGGTGCTTGTAGTCGTCGACGAACGTGTCGAGCTTTCACGCCTTTCGCAGGAGGAGGTGACGCCGAAGATGGAGAACAATGGCGTCGATGTCGTAGTCATAGCCCTGAAGCCATCGGAGCATGTCGAAGTCGGTGTTGAACGACGCATGTTCGTCCAGGAGGCGAACGCCGACGCGTTCGCAAAGCAGCGAGATTTTCTCCCTGTCGGAGGACAAAATTTCCGCCATTTTTCCGCGTTTTCTAGAGAAGCGAACAGGATTGGAGTGGGCTACACTGCGTTGCGTTCAGGTTTCTGCCTTATCAAAACTTTATTTTCGTGAACGCCGTACGAGGAACAAGTAAAGCGGTAAACCATAAAGTGCAGTGCAGCCTTCCTTATAAAAAGACACTTCTGAAATATCAAGGAGCACTACGAAACTTTCAACAACCTCGACCCAGACAGGGAATCTTGTGAGACTCGACGAGAGGCTCTCGTTCGCTGGAGATGCTTTGGGAACCGGCCGGGGGCGGTTGGGCAAGTCCAATAGCTCTGACCAGTTGCGCTCGTCATTTTTTTGCGCTGCCCGTTCTTTGCAAGTTGCAAAAAAAGATGAACACAGTGAAAAACGATCTCGCTTGTTTGTCGTGCCGCGCAACCACGCTTCGACTTCGGAGAATGTGTCAACTTACGTTTAGTTGTGAAAATACTAGACGAGTCTAATATTCACAAAACGCAACGTGCAAAAAATTCTAAAACGTTTTCTGCAGGCGGGTTAGAGTTTCGTGGAAATGCTGAAAGACGAAAGTTTAAATTTCTTGACTATAATAACTTCAGTTCAGAGGGCTTCGACATATTCGAAAGACCAGCACATGCATACAATGTGCAACGATATAGCACACCCGCAAAAGCTCTTCCAAATTCCGTCAATGGTCTAGCCAAAGGCGGTTCGCTTGCCAAAGGTAAACGACATGAAATAAATAAAGACTGATTAGAAAAAATACGAAAATCTGATTCCAGGCAACGCCTCATTTTTCCAGTCCCTTCCAGCCGAGGCAATCTATTACAGTCACACGAAGTGGACCACTTTCGATGCGAGGTTTTCGATAAACGGTACTGGAAATCGCCTAGCGATGAAATTGAATTTTCGGTCTCGAATCAAAACGACTCAAAAATTATAAAAATTTAAAGTCAAATTTATTCTAAATCAAATCGGTTCTATTCCCACTGCAAATAGAATAGAGTAAAAATGCCTCTGACCTACCCACTGTTTATTTATGTTGAACTGAAAGTAGTTATCGGATCAGTGGCAAATTGAAATCGAAATTAATCGAATAATTTTGGCTGACGAATCGAACCGATTTGATCGTGATCGATTCGATTTGATCGTGATCGATTCGATTTGATCGTGATCGATTCTACTTGATCGTGATCGATTCTACTTGATCGTGATCGATTCGATTTGATCGCGATTGATTCGATTTGATCGTGATCGATTCGATTTGATCGTGATCGATTCGATTTGATCGTGATCGATTCGATTTGATGAAACTCAACTCCGTTTGATCGTCACTACTTGAGTATACTATTTGTCACACACAAATTTGCTGTTGTTTGTTTTACGGCGCCCTTTTTCTAGCTTTGGCGTTTTGGCCGTGATTACGTGGAAGTCGCAGAAGTTTACGACGTTCAACTTTGAGCATACTTGTTTGGTGTGAGGTCATCGTGTTTTGAGCAGTGGAACAGCGACTGTCTTCCAGTTTAGCCGTTTTCTCGACCGCATCGGCGACACTCTCACCGAGCTACGCTGTGCCGGTTCCGCACCAATCATCGAGTATCGTCAATATCAACATGTTGCTAACGATATCGAGGAAGTGGTTTGGAAAAATCGTCCGATGTCCGCGACACTCGTCATGGAGATTGCAAATCGAGCCTTGCACCTGAAACGGCTCGAAAATAGCGATGTCCAACTGACTACCGTTGGGGCCTTTATCACAATTGGCAACATCGCGCCACTTCAGTGTTCTAGTGGGGGAATTAGGAGGGGGAATCCCCCGAAGAATTAAGATTCCCCACCGAAGAAATCGAGTTCGCACATGGAAAATGACCCCGAACTATACGAATCCCCCAAAGAATTTTCTACTACAAACGCTAAGTCACTTGAATCGCTCTCTCGCGTTCTCTGATGTTCGCATCGACTGAAATTGAACATCAGAGTTCGCATCGACGCGCGAGCAACCTCACAGCACACATAAAAACTGCCATCTTATGCCAACGATGAAGCAATCTTTATTATGCTCATGAATTTTACCAGCCAAACCTAAATGCATTCGTATGCATGCGCTCTTGCTTCAGAAGTGGACAGTCTTTTATGCACTAGAAGCAACGGCAGCGGCGGTGTCCTGATTCCCTGTGTTTCACATTTTCGCACCTTTCGCTAGGAGAAATGCCGCTCGGAGACTCTGGAAAGGCTGGGAAGACAACTTGTCCATGCAAGAAAGCGAACAATATGCCAATCGAACCTCTTCATACGCTTTAGGGAGGAAAGGTAAAAAGCGGTCGATCTTGAGTTTGTCTTGCCAGCAGCAAAAAATTTTCCGCAATTGAGCATCGGCCGTATAGCCCCAATATGCAAGGTCGGCCAGGCCCGCACTTTTTACATGTCCGGGGGCCGGCCTATGGCCCGCCAAGCCCGCAGGCTCTGGTTATGTTCTGAAAGTGCGCAGAATTTAGATTAAGCATACGTCAGAATTTATTTTCAACCGCATTCATTTAAAAGCATAATTTTCTCTCGAGAAATAATATGCTAATCGCTGCTGAGTGCGAATTTTTTCAAATTTTTCGCCTGTTCTAAATTTTTATGAATCTTTGTAAAGCTCTTCTCAGGACTACATAAATTACGCATGGCGCGCCACTAATACTTCACTGCATTGCGAATCTCAAATAAACCCCTTCTCACTCTTTCCGCTGTTAATGGGATACGTGCGATATTAAATAGTGCATAGTCAGCACTTTCTTTTCATCTGACCTTCCTTCTCGGTTTTTACTAAACTCATACCGTGCATCGCATACGACAGTCTAGACTAGTAGGACACCATGGGAGTCGCTGAAAAAAATAACTGTCTATCGCAAAAATTTTGCCCTCGGCTAAAATAAAGCCTGTCGAAAACCCCATGGACTGCGCACCACCTGAATGTGATGATTATGTGGCGGGGGTTGACATGTTTACAGAAAATTTGCAAAGCTCATTTTTGCTTATTTCCTGCACCAATTTTTTCCTCATTTTCTGCCAAAATTTTAATTTGCGATTTTTATGTCCTGAAAAAATCGCTCTAAAATTTAAAATTCAGACATTTAAATTGAATTTATTTAATAAATTTAGTTAAAATAATTCGCGTAACTGTAGCTCATGGACTTGGAAAATAAAGCAAATATATTTTTACTGCTAGAAAAAACTGCCGAATTCGCCGAGAAAGCATGTTAAAAAATTTGTTTTTTTTTTTTTCAATTGACTTCTGACAAAAATGCACTCCCCTATATGGGTCAACGGGCCCACAGGTAAAACGTACAATCGCCACTGCTGAAAAAAGTACTCAAGCCCGCCAGTCAAGCAAAAAAAAACGGCTTCACGAGACAATGTTGGCAGATATTTTTCTGAGCGTTCGAGGACACAAATATGCATTCTCAGATTGCTATCAATCTCTTTGGTACAGTCCCTCGAGGTGCGAAAATGCAAAAAAACTTTTGAAAACCCGAGGGTAAAAAGCTCTCATACGCTGCGAAAAACGAACAGTAAGCGCCTAGCGGTGTCAACGGTATATCTGGAAGCGAGTGTAAAAATGTCGGAAAAAAATAGAAAGCTGATTACTGCTAAAGTTAGTAAAAAATGTAAAAATTTTGAGGAAAAGTTTGCGCAAAATTCCTGCTGGAAAAAATGAAAGGAAATACTCCAAAATTTGTCCAACCAAATTTTTACTTAGAACTCGTTGCTGATCACGATCCACATGTATCTTATCTCAAACTTTTAACGCACGTTTCTAATTATATAATAAGTAAAATCTTATAAACTATAAATCTTATATTTTCTAATTGGCGTCTTCCAACTTAATATGCAAGTCACGTAGATGGGTGTCTCCGTCGAAAAAAAACGCACGCTGCGAAATTCGCACAAGTTTGCAAATTTCGCCCACTGTGAAACATCCCAAATAAAAAAAATTAGTCGCGCAACCATCATACACAAATTTTACACTCTGCCAGCCACACCAGCGTCGCAGGAGTTTCTCTTTCTCGCTCATCGCAAAAATTTTACAACTTTTTCGTACGGGTGGTCCACGCCGACGACGCAACGGCAGGTGCTCACGCGACAGACAGCCTTGACATCTTTGCGAGTGGCACCATTTTCTCGAGATTTATCTCGCAAATAAACGAGGCGATTTTCGAAAGAAAAAGTTTTATTCCGCCCTGTTTTCGCACTCGAAAAATCAATAATTCAAACTTATTTACCCAAACAACTGGGTCTACCTTGTTGTTTCGGAACGCCAAGAACGTGCAGCGTCATCTCGACGCGTTTAGCCTGAGACGCCGATTCATGCACGAGCTGGCCGTGTGCCCGCTGGTCACGTTTCGATCGCCAGAGCTTCGCGTGGTGAGGGACGTGCGCGAGGCCGAACTTTTGCAAGAGCCGATTAACGAGCAGATTTTTCTGCACCGCGTCGATGTAGTCGGCTTTCGTCTGGAACTCGTCCGCCGTGATGTTCTGGCAGCAGCCGTCGATCTGAGAGATCGATGCGACGACAAAAATAGAGATAACAACTGAGATCTGCATCTCGGATTACGGTAGCGCGATAAGACAAAAAAGAAGCACGTTTCGTTCAAAGCTGTGAAGATCGTTTCAGCGTTGGATCGTGTTTTTCGCTAGAAAATGTGAGCAAATTAGCCAGTGAAAGTGCGGATCTTCGCGGCCTAGACATGATAAAAGGTTTGGAGAAAGCGCTGACACGGGCGCGAAAACATCTTCGCAGACACAACATCTCATCGGGCGTTGCGTGAAGAGGTGAAAAAGATTGCGCCTCGGGATTTGTGCGAGAAAGCAAATTTCTTAGTCTCCGAAAGTTCGAAAAAAGAAGAAAATCGCCTACGAAGAAAAGCGCCTTTCTTCGACTCTGATTTTTTTCAAGAAAGCAAATTTCTGCTGACAGACGTCTCTCGTCAAAAAAGTGTCGTCGCCGATTAGATCCTCGACGTTTTATAGGCCGTCTCGGTTAAAAAATTAAGCCAAGTTCGCCCGCCGCCGATTATTGTCTGGTGCGAAAATTTCTCGGGCCATCGCGCGCGACTGTCTGCGGCGAGGAGGGGTTACGAAACGAGTGAATGGAGGGCGGTCTGCCACTCTATGAATGGCGGATGCGCCAGACGGTATTCTGCGAACAATCGGGCCGAGTGGCGCAGACAAGTGACTGACTGACTAATGTATCGGAGATTGCATGTCCATTACGGGTGGACTTTTTTCGAGTGCAAAAAATGCGCAACTTTTCATTCAAGCGGTTCAATTCACACGCTAATCGAGCGGAAAAGGAAGGAGGTAGACATGTCTGACCCCCCTCAGGAGTGAGGACAGACGCACGCCAGACGGCAGACTGTCGGTCATGGTCAGGCCACGTCATCCGCCGGCTAGGGGAAGAAAAAGGAGTTCCACCTTCTGGCAGTGGCGACGGCGGCCGTTTGACTCATGGTACGCGACGGTACAGTCGGGCCGAAAAACTTGTTTCGCGCGAAAAACTTCTCCTACCGTCGCGAGAGAGAATGGGGCCAAGTGGCGGCGCAGGATAATCAGTCGGCGGACGTCAGAAAAAATTTGGCGCGTGAAATTTATTCGCGAGACGAAAAGTTCGACTAAAACTTGGCACTTCGAGAGAGAGAGAGAGAAGAATATCACGGGAAGCGAGCGCGAAAAACGCTACGTTTGCACTTTCGATCTCTCCCGAAAAACGTTTGGCTGCTCAGCGAAGATGTTTTCGCGAGAGGAAAGCCGCGTGAGAAGGTTTTTCTACGTCTCGTCAGCCACACGCGCAATCACTTACGTAATGAGCTAAGTCAGACATAATCATTAGGAAAGGCGTGAAAAATAAGGTAAGAAGCCAGAAAAATAGGGCAAAAAAAAAACAAAAATGAAGTAAAAACTAGATAGAAGTTTGGCGTGCGCTTTTCGTCGTCGAGAAGACGAAAATTAGTTTCTCACGACGCACGGCGGTCGCAGACTGCCAGACGCATTTTTTGCCTGTCAACGACGCGATTTCCTCATCGCACGAGTCTCGAGTGGCTTGAGGAATGTCGTCTCGACACGCCGGAAATACCGATTCCGCGTATTCACGCGGGTGTGACTCAGACCACGTGAACGGGAAGGAGAAGAGTCGCGAAAATGTGTCTTTTATATATCTCTCGAAAACAATTGGAGGTGGCCGAACAGACCGAGGGCGGTTAAAAAAGGGTTGTTGTCATGTTGACTGTTGATCTGGCCTTGAGCTTCTTTCTCCAGAACGTGCGACTGCGATAAACAGGAGAAAATCGGTTTTATTACGGCGCACTTTGCACCCACGCCGGAAGATGATTTTTTTAAATTTCGTAACTCCCGAAGAATGGGCCGAATTGCCTTTGTTGAGTCACGGAGAACCGAAAAATACACCTTTTCGTCTTTGTCTTTGAGTCATTAAAATTCTTCTGATTGTTATGGCTGAAAACTCGAGAGCGTGAGCAAGCAAAAGATTGCCAACGAGAGTTAGCAAATGTTAGAAAAATGCAAAAAAAAACAACTGTTTTTGTGGTTGGGAAAGTTTCAAAGGGAGTGAATGGAAAACCGACGCGCCGGACCGACCTTCCCGAAGGGTGTCTGACCTTTGTTCATCACGTAAGAAAACGGAACTTCTCTCTCCTTCACATGAATGAATGAAGACGGGCCGGCCGGAGTTTATCAGATTTAGTTCAATAAAGTTTGTAGTCAAAACGTAACGGAAAGTTGAGAAGCAAACGTGTAAGTAATAATGTAACCGATGATAAAGAAACCCTATGATGTAATGAAAGCAACTGCAAAAATGCTACATGATCAGAGGCGCAAGCTGCGCGAAAAACGCTTGCTAAATACATCACACGTCTCAAAGTACTTTCTCCAACTGCACTTAGAAAATGGAGAGCGAAAAAAATTCGCCCGATTTTTAACTGGAAAGCGGAAACCGGCTGTTTAACATATTGAAATTGAATGCTTAAAACAAAAAGTGTTAATTATACTCCACTCGGAGAAAATAGTAGAAATGTGCTACATTAGTAGTAGTGTCTATGGTGCTTGTTCAAAACGCCTATCAAATGACAGAGCTAACGCAATATATTTTTATCACTCGTTATTTGCATGCTGCAATAAAACAGTTGTCCAAATCTGATTCAGGGTGCCAAACTGCGCTGAAATAAAAGTTTTCAGATTTTTGCGACGAAGTTTACTAAAAAATGGGAAAATGTGGTTATCCGCCCTATCCACTTTCTTCTTCGGGTACAGAACATCAAAACTGACAAGTGAGAGGCTTACGGTATGGACAAAAAAGCCGCGCAACTCAGCGCAAGTTTCACCAGAACGTATTTGTTTTCGGGAGTTGTTCCAGAGCTCTGTTTTTTGTTTTCTGGAACGTGTTCGCAGCAAATTTGTTATCCTTTCGCTAAACGATCGAACGAAACGGCAAAGAAACGGTTCGCCACATCTGCTGCCCGCAAAACACGCTCACGCACCGAAGTGAATGAAGAAAACAGTTGAATGAAGTGTTGCAAACGAGCGTCACGTTTTGACATCTTGACGTATTTCTGCCACCTTCTTGCGTCACCGTCACTGTGATGGCAGGTGAAATCGAGTGCTTGTAAAAGGTGCGCCTTTTTCTCAACGGGGAACAGATAAGCATGAAAAACCGTTTACAGGTGGTGTAATGGAGTTCCAGGTTTAATACGCGGAACGCAGAGCAAAAAAAAAAGAAAACAGTTACAAACCAAAGCATACTCTAGTACTGTAGTTTTTTGAGAAAGTCAAATTTTTCTAGGATAATATAAAGTGACAAGAAATTCTTGGGCAATAAAAATTCCAAAAATTCTGATTTTACATATTTTTCCTCGTGACCTACTTTTTATGCTTCGAGCGTCACCCTGTCACCTTTTGGAATTTGGCTAATTTTTGATGTTTGTCAAGAAAAATTGTAAAAGTTTTTTGAAAAAATACCTCCATCTTTTTAGGCGAAATTTTTCTATTTTTGACGTCTATTTTTTAGCCCATAAAAGCTGGAGTTTTTGGCGCGCTGAGCGCCGCGCATTTTTCGTTTGCAGCAAGTTTATTTCAAGGCAACTTGGCTGGCGTAGTCGCTTCGCTTTTTTACTCACTTTTTACTCACAGATCCATAGGGTCCCCATTTTAGCGGTGCGCGCATCGTAGGCGTGTGCCCTGCGGCCTCAGCCTTTTTCTACCTAGAACTCCATCCACTTTGAACTCAGGCCACTTAATCCCCCTTAGCCTTGCGACTTGTCAAAAAGTGCCTTTTTACTTACCTGTTTTTTCGCGTGACCTACACGTTTTAGGCTTTGACCGTCACCCAGAATTTTTTCGCAAATTCTCGTCTTCCATTTCGTTCACAAAAAATTTCAATATGCAAAAATATCGATTTTGAGTTTCTTCTACAATGTTTCTGACCTGTTTGCGTGCCAAAATTTTAGTAAAAAACAAAAAGTAAAAGCAATTTAATTTGAATTTTATTTAATTTAAAATAAAAATAAAAGCATGGCCCACAAAAATCACACAGAAAAAAATGTAGGCGCACTGAGCCTCTGTGAAAGATTCGGCGAAAAATTTTCTATCTATCGCGACATTTTACATGCCAATACAACCTTCAATATGCAATTTTTCATATTTTTTCTCAGCCGACTTTCATGCTTCTAGCATTCAGCAATTGGCAAACCTTAATCGCCTGTCGTATCGCCGTGTGAGTCCTCGTCGCTTTTGACTCTCTCCAATCGCAGAATGATTCCCCTTGCCAATTGAATTTCGACGCACCGGGCGTGCTCATAATTGGCGGTCACTCTTCGATTTTTGCTTTTCGCACCAAAAGATGTGACAGCAAATTGGTTTGCACATTCATGACAGAAAATAATTGCACGTTTTTAGAAACATTTCTCAACTGTCAAAACAAATTGCTAATTCGAAGATACGAAGTAATGGAGCCACGGCAGCTTTCTTTTCGTCACTTGAAATAGATCATACACGGTCATATTTTCGCGCTTGTGGAGCACTTTTAACGAAAAATCGCGTTCTGAAATTGAGCTTGAAATAAATTTTTTAGCACAGGTCGGAGTAAATTTATTGCAAGACGCAGGTCCATGGACGATGAAATTATCGTCGCTTTACTATTATCGTCATTGTTTAGGCATATCATTATTTCTGCATCATGCCACGGACGTCTGCCTGCGTTCGAGCACATAACAGTTTTTACGGTTCACATTTCATGCGATTAAACGTTACGGAAACTTTGGTCACAAACTCCTCTCGAACTGTAAACGCGAGAGCACTGAGATTGTTGCAGCACGTTCTGTCGATGCCGATGCGGGTTCTCCTTTTTTCCGTCACGATAGGTAAACTGGTTCGGCTCCTGGACCCAAAAATATCCCAAAACCAATGGTGACATCATATGTGTATGTCCTTCACGGCAGTGGTGGCGCGCGTGTGCGCACTCTGTTTGCTTGGTCGTATTGTATGTAACCGGCCAATGGAGTGTGCAACTGGCCAATGTGTGGCTTTTTTATCAATGGCAAAAAGAGCGAAATTCTAGTAAAGGTGCTTTGACTATTTGTACAGTTCTTTTATTATACTTCAGAAACTAAACTGAAGTTCTCCAATCCATAATTAAGACCAATTAATGTGAACCGTTTGGCAGCCATAGGCTGTATAGTTGTCGCGATGGTATACTACCGCTCAATTATATCGGCACGTACGCAATGCAATTGAATTTGTTCTGCAATACGTACACCAGGAAGCTTTTTTGAGACACTAAAATTACTTTTTTTTTCAAAAAGTTTTCCTAAACGAGTACAGCAAACTTTCCAGCGATGTTTTCGTTTTAAAATTTATTTCGTAAGCGGAAAAAGATACAGCGTAGTGTACATAAACCTGCGACAACGCTAAATAATTAAATTTAGCTTCTACCAATTAACGGCCGGTTTTTTTCGATTGGGAGCTTTCCCCGAAGGACGTCCGCGCAAAATTTGAATTTTTTTACTCCCCTCTCCCATGTCCGCAAACGTCCACTTTGGCTTGCCCCCATCTCCTGCGAACGACCACTTTGGCCTTATCCTCCCCGCGACGAACGCCTCAAGAACAAGGTTTTTATACTTTTTACGATTTCTTAGCGTACATTTTTACCAAAAATTTTACTACATCTGCATTAAAATTTTCAAAACTGTCGAAATTAGTCGGAGGAAAATGGAGCTCCCAGGTATATACCAAAGCTAGTTTTTGTACAGAACCACAGTATCAAACTGACATTATTTCTTCCGCTGCGTCCTATCGCGGAGAGTAAATTGCTGTTTTGCTTGAGTTCGAAAATACTCCAGAGAATAGTGAAACATCACTGAAACTGTGTTCGCTCCGAAAAATATTGTAGGTCATTAAGGTTGCTCGGAAACACACCAAAATAGTTCTTCAGTATGGGCCCGTCTGTGTTTCTCATCACAAAGCGTGTGTTTTTCCCTATAAAGCGTGTGTATATGAGCGTGAGACAGCTTGAAAATAATGCCAATTATCTAGTTGTAGTATCTAGTTGTTGTACACCATAGAAGAAAAGCTACTCTAGCTGCTCGCGTGCTTAGTCACTAAGATTGTATCCATTTTCAGAATTTTATTTTCAGCTATTTTTTACCAAATTGTTATTATTATGTATCTCGCTTGCTCTGAATGTCATAGAGGACCTCAACAAAAACGTTCAGCCAAAGCGAAGAGGGGAGGGTCGGGCCTTATGGATACAACGTTAATTTTGACGCGAGGAGATATATCTAAGCGACTTTTTCGAACGAGCAGAGATTCATTTTTGGTGCCGACGTCTTTTATAGAAAGCCGCATTCAGAATTTTCAAGAATTGTTTATAAGCTTCATACTTTACTTTTCGACCTTAGAATTCTCAAAGCGCTAAACTTCATTATTTTTACATTTATTTCTAACAGGATAATTTTGGAAAATAGCAAAATAATTATAGCCTTTTGTGAAGACTTGGTTTTCGAGAGCGATTGGAACAAGTAAATTTTGTAATTTTACTAAATTATGTTAAACATTTGATTTATTTTTCAAATGTGACTCGAACTGCACAGAAAAACGACGCTTGTATCATGTGAAATGCATTTTTTCACTACCACATTTTGCGTCAGCTCCCTTTTGAGCTTCGGACTCTGTGCCACTATTACACTAGATGACCTGCTAAATAATTAATAACATTACGCAATGTGGTAGCAAAAAGTAGAGAGACACCTATTGCTTGAGCTTCGCTGTTTCAGGCTCGGCATTGTTTCCCAGAGAGACGCTATTAAATTGGTATGTACGTGTGTTGTTTTCGCATACTCCTCATGTTTCTTCATGCTAGCTTTACCACGTTTCTGTTCTGCGAGCGCGTCGAGTGCAAGTAAAATTTTCAAGAACGGTGTGAGCATATTTTCAGTTCCAATTAGCTTGTGCGTCTCCAGCACCGTCGGTAGACCAAAGACGCTTCAAATTTGCTCACATGCAGTTTTGCAACTTTCTCTTGCTTCGATCGAAGAGGCCAACTAGGCCTTAAAAACTTAGTAAAGCCGTTTTATTTTTAAAATCTTTTCAAGTTGTACTGGAAATTTGATTTCATCAAAATTTAATCTTTAAAGTCAAAATCCCAGAATTTTTCCTTCACGTTTTTTTTGCCAAAAACGCTTTTGTTGACAGTTTGCTTTTTACTTAATTGTTCGTTACATAATCTTTTTTATTTATTTGATTTAATTAATTTTTTATTATTAGTTAAAAGTTTTCAATTATCATTGAAACTATTTAAATTTAATTTTTTATCTAACTGAATTGTCATATAGTTCCAGTTTGCTTTTTTCGTAATCAAAATGCTTAAAAATCTTGACTAGCGCTGATTAGAAGTATTTTTCAGCCTCAAAATCTATGAAGTCATCAAATCAGCTTCGCGTCTGCGACCAGGGTCACATTCGGTCCCTCTCCGACGACAACATCAAACGAAATCTCCTGTGTCTGCGAAAGGAAACTGCTATAGCTCCGGACGTCGACGCTCCACCATACCGAGGACGCGCCGGCTCCAAACTAAGTGCGTCGTCTTTCGTCCAGTTGGCCGACCCCGAAAACCCCCCTTTCGAATTTTCCGACGTCAGTGCCCGAAAGGGAAGCACGAGCGGTCCAGCGGCTGAACCGCCTCGCTCCGACCATGTGCTCATGCAAGTGGGCAGCGAGTACATGCGCGTCATTGGCGCCCAGCAGACCTACAAGAAAATTCTCAGCAAACGCGTATGTCCCGAAACGACTGAGGATGAGCGCTCGCCGCTGACGAGCACG
>JAQGBB010000318.1:0-21080 GCA_034691745.1 Prismatolaimus dolichurus
GAGTGGCTGTTATTGCTTGCTGTGAAGTTGATGTTTAGTCGGTCCTTGTTTCTTAAGTACGCCGTACTGGCCGGCGTGCGATTACGTGTGATTCGTTTACCGGTATGACGACCTTTAAGTATTGGTCTTTCGATCAATAAGGGACTTTTGTAGTGTAGTACTAGATAGATGGTGTACATACTGTACGTAAAGTTGGAGTTCGACTGTTTGCTTCGTTACGAATGTGAATCGTTTTGATTGTTTCTGCGTGCATACGTGCGCGTCGAGAAGTGGATACCCACCAGTGTGTGTAGTTTTAATGTAATTTCTGTGAAATCACCGGTATGTGCTTTCTTCTCTTTCTCTCTTTTGCACCGATAAACTTGTTGTCGCGTTCGTCGTCGCGTTACTGACCGGTACTTCCAGTAACTGAGAATTGGTACAGAAACTAGTGTAGACTGCTACGTTTACCATGATAGGCAGACACGATGGGCTTTGCTTCTAGAATGGAGATGTGACTGTGAGCTAGCTACAGGTAACGTCAAAGAATGATTGTGCGTTTAAATGTGACGAGATATAGCAAGATCTAGTGTCAACGTTTTGGAGAGCAAGTTTGTTGCCTCAAAGCGACTTGTTATAGGTGCTGGTATTTCGTCAAAAAGTACTATCGACAGCAACGGCACTTCACTAGTTCGGAACTATATGCGTGCATTAATGTTTGGACAACCAGTCAATGCAACCCGCATTGAAACATTCGTGTTGCCCCCATTGACGAGTTACAGTGGATTTCCAAAAAAGCGAGTTTTTTCGTTGGAGGACATTTCCTGCTCTCTCAAATTGCGAAAGTCACTATTTCTTGGCATACTTAGCTCACACCCTTTAGAGCGGCGTGCGTTCGGGGTCCATGAATCCGCATTTTGCATCAAAAATTATACCAGAACATTGATTTACTTCGAATTGCGGCTCCAAAAGTCGGCTGTGCAAAAGTCAAGTTTTCGCGCTAAACCGCCAGCTTTGGGCATCTTTTCGTGTGTAATTTGATTTCCCTGATTTGAAGAATAATGAAGAAGTTGGATTTCCGCAATTTATAGTAAAATTTTGAATTGGTTTATTTGAACCTATCCAAAACCGGTTATTCGTAGCTCGCCAGCGGGTAGAAAGTGTCCGACCGCGAATTTTTCAGTCCAAAAAGTTTTACTCAAAAATTTGTGCGTTGTCTTGTTCTAAATTATCAGGTTTTGGTGAAACATTGAAGCTAACCCAGTCTGCTGGATATGGAGCGCGTGAAGCGAAAAGCGAAGGAGTCACCGGCGCCTCCGGACAAGAAGTCGCGAGTGTAAGATTTTGGAAAAATTTGTCTCTATCGGTAAACGAAACGCGGCATTGCTTATATCGTATAGTTCGGCTCTTCGAAAGAAGCGCGACGACGACGATGAAACTGAGTTTGACGATGGGAGCGCCGAAACAAGTTTACAAGAAGTAACCCCATCGAAAAGTGGTAAATCCTGTGACCTTCATTCATAAAACACAATACATACTGTACATTATGTAAATTTTGATTTAGTCAAGTCTAAAGAAGCAGACACTGTTCCACCGAAGGGCGGCCAGCTGCTTGATCTCGACGCACAAGAAAACAGCACCGACACTTCGTCGGAGTCAAAGCGTAACGCAGAAAACGAAGACGGTCAACTCACCGAGCAAACACATCACATCATTATCCCGTCTTACTCGTCTTGGTTCGATTATAATAGGTATGCCTTGCGTCACCCTTCTGTATATTGTTCGAACACACATTGTGTTATTTCAGCGTGAACGCAATTGAGAAACGCTCTCTTCCCGAGTTCTTCAACAACCGGAACAAGTCTAAAACGCCTGAAGTGTAGGTGTTCCTTTTACGAACATCGATGAACTGGTGTGATCCAAATTCCTTGTTTTAGTTACTTGGCGTATCGTAACTTCATGATCGATACCTATCGATTGAATCCGTTTGAGTATCTGACGAGCACGGCGTGTCGACGTAATTTGGCTGGAGATGTTGGCACTATTATGCGGTGAGTATATCTTGCTACAGTGACTGGACAAAACATATGAATGGAGATCTGCAGCGATGATGATTATCATTATCTGTCAATCCACTGAGGTACACTGTACCCTCATGATTGGAACTTTGTTACTTCTGACTGCTGCGGATATTTAGGTTTATTAGTTAACAGTAATTTGATGTTTATGAAACCCAACTAATGCAGTGCTTTCTCGTGTAGAGTGCACGCTTTTCTCGAACAATGGGGTCTGATAAACTACCAGGTAGACGCCGAAAATCGACCAAGTGTAGTTGGCCCACCGGCCACATCGCATTTTATGGTGCTCGCCGATACTCCGTCGGGAATTATGCCACTTGCACCGCCAAAACCTGTGGTACGTCAATGTGCCTAAGACTGGCTGTGAGTATAGTGCAATACGCTTTGTAGACGTCATACGCGCAGAGTATTAGCTTCGACGAGAAGAAACAATCGATGCATGCACCTCCGCTAACAGCGGCTGAGTCTTCTGGCAGTCAAGCGGCTGCAACGGCTGATGTGAAGGAAGAACCAAAAGCCGATGGTGCACCTTCTACCCCCGCTGTTTCATCGGCGGGCGCGTCAGCAGGTCCTGAACAGTCGGCGACAGCTAGCGCTGCCGCTTCGGCGGGTGTTAGTGGCGGCGTCGCTGATGCTTTGCAACAGCGTCTTGCTTTGAAAACGGATCAGTACATGAGCAAGTTCAAGGCTGCACAGGCATGTCCTCGTGTGTGTGTCGGTCCTTTTGGAACTGGTGTCTTAGGGGTTATGTGCGTGTTTTAGGATAAAGGTGCAATGCTCGGACGCGAATGGACTGATCAGGAGATGATGCTTCTACTCGAGGCACTCGAGATGTATAAGGATGATTGGAATCGTGTTGCTGAGCATGTCGAGTCGCGCACGCAGGAGGAGTGTATTGTGAAGTTTCTGCAGCTGCCGATTGAAGATCCGTTTGCTGATGATATGAATGCTGGAATGCTAGGTAAACTGCACTTGCTATACTTATTTTACGTTAAGATGTACTGTATACGTACATAGCCATTTACCCCGCGTATATGGACAAAAATTGTAGCTATACTGTCTGATTTGACGTCTTAGGACCACTTGCGTATCAACCGATTCCGTTTTCACAAAGTGGCAATCCAATTATGTCGACAGTCGCTTTCTTGGCCTCTATCGTTGATCCACGGGTTGCGAGTGCCGCTGCTAAAGCCGCTTTGGGTGCGTATTATGTACAATACGTGCTGGTTTTACCAACTGTATGTTTGTGCAGAGGAATTCGCTAAAATGAAGGAAGAAGTCCCCCCACTTCTTGTGGATGCGCACGTGAAGAATGTTGAGGCTGCTGCAGCACAGACTGGGAAGAAGGATCCGCGTTTTGGCTTGGCACAATCGGGTATTGCGGGCTTGGATGCTGCATCGGCAGCTGAAGATGCGGTGGCGAAGAGTAGTGCTGATGAGACGAGCACGGGCACAGGGGAGACGCCGAAGCCGAATGGGGAAGCTGCTTCGGTGCGTGTGTATGAGTAGTGTAGACACAAGAACATGGATTTAGTTGTCGGTTGTTTGTAGAGTGACGCTATGGAGACGGACGATGTTTCTAATAAAGAGGCGACTGAAGCGAGCAGCTCTGGCGCGAAAACGGGTCAGGTAGTGGGCGCAAATGGCAAGGAGCCGGCGCAAGTCGACGAGAATATTCAGACTGCTGCTGCTGCCGCGCTTGCAGCTGCTGCAGTGAAGGCGAAGGTGTGTAAACCGGTTTGTGTGGGCTGATGTCGCCTATTCGTGCGATGTTTGACACCGTGGGCAAAATGTGGGCGGATCAAGTGTTCTGAAGCCTGATTCATACATGTAGAGGAAATAGAATGTGCTTTTTTATTACATATGTATGGCGGATCTTACGTATGTAATACATACTGTGTTACAGCATTTGGCGAGTGTTGAAGAACGCAAGATCAAGAGTCTCGTCGCGTTGCTCGTTGAGACGCAGATGAAAAAGCTGGAGATGAAGTTGCGCCATTTTGAGGAACTCGAGAATATGATGGATAAAGAGCGGGAGACGGTATGAACTTTGTACGTTTGACTAATATTTGCAGTGTGCATTTAACTTCGATTCGAATACTCACGCGGGCAGATAGGCTCTTTGTATGCGGTTTAATGTCTTGCAGCCCGCATTTTTTGTTGTTCGCTTATAGTTGGAACATCAACGACAGCAGTTGATTCAAGAACGGCAACAGTTCTATCTCGACCAAGTGAAGGCGGCCGAGTTCCGCTCACGTCAGCAGGCGCATCTGAATCTCATTCAGGCGGGCGCTTTACCCGTTCCGTTACCGCCCGCGTTTGACCAGCTACCGCCACCGTCGCACACGGGTGGTACGGCGCAGTTTTTGCAACCTGCACCGGCTGTAAGCGGGCCTACCTCCGTTGCGGAAGTGGACGCGCAAGCGCGTCTGGCAGCTGAAGCTGCTGGCGCACAGGTGCGTGAGCCTGGCAACGTCGAGCAGCATGTGGCTCCCGCAGCTGTGGCATCGCTGTCGAAACCGACTCCCCCTGCGTCGCAGCAGTTGATTCAACAACAGCAACAACCGCCTCTTCAACCGACACCGCCGATGCACATTTCGGCGCAGCAGGCAGCTGGCACTCCGGGTGGGTCTTATATGCCCCCTGCGGGTGCTGGAGCTGGAGGCTATCTCACTGCGGCACCGATGGCGCAGCAGCAACTTCCGCCGGGATCTGCCGTCGCAGGCACACCGATTGGGCCTCCGGGTGGTGCTGGAGCGCAGGCTTTCTCGCAGCAGCAACAACAGCAGCAGATGCAGTATCAGCAGGCGATGCATCATCAACAGCAGGCGGGAGCTCCTGGTCAGCAACAGATGTACATGCAACAACAACCGCCGCCGCATGCGCAACAGCTTTATCATCAACCACAGCAGCAGCACGCGATGCCGCCACAACAGCAGCAGCCGTCGTCCGTGGGCGGAAGTGGTGGGTATCCGATGATGCAGCAACAACCGCAACAGGATATGCAGAGAGCGGCAGCTTATCAGCACATGCAGCAACAGGATCCTCGCTTTGGACCGCCTCCGCCGCAGCAGATGAGTGCGCAGCAACAGCACTATGCTGCTGTAGCGGCTGCGCAACAGCAACAGCAACAACAGCAACAGCAGCCGCAGATGAGCGGGGTTCCGCAACAACCACCTTCAACGTACGGTCCTGTCGGCGTTGGATATGGCGGTGCTGGTGCGTACTCTGTTGCTGGTTCGTCGGCGTCGATGCAGCTTGGACCACGACAGCTGCAGTCACCTCAGGCGTATGGGCAGCAACAGCAGCAGCAAGGAGCTGTTGCGGGATACGGCACTGCGGGTGGCGCTTATGCACCACGCGGTATAACCGAGTACATTGTTTGTAAATATATACATTGTTTCATGGTTGTTTTTTGTTTACTCGCTAGGCCCCGCCGCGCGCATGCCGGGTGGCAGTGCGTACATGGAACAGCAACAGGCGCGACCGATGAGTCCGTATCCACCGTCGCAGCAACAACAAGCTGGGCCGCCGCCGGCACAGCAGCCACTTGCACCGCAGCAACAGCAGCAGCCCTATGGGCAACAGCAACCGTACGGACAGCAGTCGTATGCGCAGCAGGCGTACTACCAAACACAGGTGCGGTATTCATGTGTGATTTATATTGTACGTACGTACGACGTATTCATTCCTCTGCAGCCGTGCATGCACAATACGTTTATCGATTTTTTTTTCATTTTTAGCCGCAGCCGATGTACCAAGCGAGACCACCGCATCCGGGTGTACAGCAGCAACAGCAACAACAATACGAGCAGCAGCAGCAAGCCTTCCAAGGTATCTGATGTGTGTAGTTTTCAGGCTGAGTGTTTAGTGTGTTGTGCGCAACGTTTGCTTGCGTTGACTGACGTAATGCTGTGTTTAGCATACATATACGTGCTGCACGGTAGAGATACTAAGTAGCGTTGTGCTTGTAGGTGGTCAAGCGATGGGTGTACCATCGACGATTGCGAATCAAAATCCTGCTATCAACGCCGCTCTGCAAGGACAGCAGCAACAACAACAGCAGCAGTCTGGGCAGTCGCAGTAGAAACGAGCGAGGTGGGCGGAAGGCGTGACGGTCCGTACAGCAAGCGGTATTGGTCTCCTTCGATTTATTTGATGGACGATGAGCACTAATTAAGAAAGTGCGATTAGCTGCTGCTGGTCAACGCAGAGTGCAACGAGAAGACTGTACAGTACGTAAAGTGACGTGTATAGTCGCAGATATTGCTTAGTGTGCACTATGCTTATACGGTGATTTTTCGTCTTTTCTCCCTATGTCGCTTACTCTGTTTTTTCGCGGCTCTGCCGACAATGTTGAGATGTTTCAGGCTTGTTTTTCTACTTGCGTCCGATGCTTTTAATGTGCTGTATTTTCTGACTTGATCTTTGGGCACGTCTTTGTGCTGTTTCTCAGCGCATTGTCGTGCTTTTGTGGTTTTATCAGCGCACATGTGCTGCTGTTTACTGTGCGTTGTGTGCGTGCCTGGTATGCAGTATGTAGAATGTACTGTACGTTTGGTACTTTGTCGAGATACTGTCAGGCGGATCAGGCGTTTGTGTTTACTCAACTGTCAGCATTCGTTAACTACTGTGCGGAGTACGGTACTTTGTCGATTGCGCTGCTGTGTGTGCATCCCGTATTTTCGTAACACCAGCTCTGCATCTCGTGTTTGTGTCTGCGTTCAGTGGTGCGCTTAACTGCGCATGTTTTAAACATGTTTTGTTTGTGTTGTTCAGTAAACCTCGTCTATAATCGTCAACTTCGCGTTTTGTTTAATGAAGCTATTGAGAGGCACACGGGGAATATTGGAGGCCGAGTGGTCTGACGACGTGGGAAAGTACTGTAGGTATTGGACAGTGTATACATCACACTGGACGGCGTCACGTTGAAACACATAGACGAAGTAAGCTAGGAAAACTGTAAACCAGGGTTCCCATCAGGTCTGAAAACTGGAGAGATCTTAAAAAGGCTTTAGAATTCGGGGTCAGTCTTAAAATTATTCGGACCCGGAACCCAGGTGTGAAAAACCGGCAAAAAATTCGAAATCGTCCAGCAGAAGTTTTTTCATACGCATTTTTATGTGAAAAGTCAAAAATTCCGCTGCTCACTTCGCTTGCTTTGCTGATTTGTAATGTATTCAGAGATAACATACCCAACTTTCGCCTCGATAGGTTGCAATTTTGACCTTGGTAAACTTGGGCTTGCTGTAATTATATGGTCTTAAAATTTTTAAAATAGATCGTGAAAGGTCTTAAAATTGAACGACTGATTTTTGGTGGGAACCCTGTAAAACAATAAGTATTCATGCTATGCATGCTGCCTACATGCGCACAGTTGGTGTTGCATGCGCAAGATGTACTCACTCGCTCCGACTGACCTCTGTTGCTAGGCAACGCATGCAACGGGTGCTTTGTCTATGTTAGATGTGACATTCACAGATATAGAGGCTAAACGGCGCAGATACGCGCGTAGCGTGCGGCGAATTCGTTGACGGGTTTTTAGTTATAAAAAACTCGATAAGTGACGAAATATGGCCGACGGTGACGTCAACTTAATGGTAAATAAATTTACACATCGGATGTCCGCTTTTCACTAACCCTGCATGTGCCGGATGTAGACAAGCCTAAACTACTACTTGCGTGAGAAGTACTATCACCACGCTGAGGAAATCGCTGAAGAAGGCCTTCGGAAGTTCGTTAACGACCCCGTCTTGCAGCTCTACTCGGCCATTGCACTGTTCATGCAAGGTAGGACCAAAGGTGAGAGCACAGCATGCTGACTCGTTTGTGCGTCGTCGTTGCAGACAGACCCCAAGAAGCGATTCGGTTACTGGAGCCGATTGCGGACCATCCGCTCGTATCGCTCGGCGCCGTTCTGGCACTCATTTTCGCACACAAAGCTTGCAAAACCGTGGGTACGTTCTCTACCAATCACCGTTCTCAACTCGCGACAGTAATGCCAAATACACACTTCAGACAAGGAAGCATTGCAGCGCCTAGAAAATCAGCTGAGAGAGCAGAGACGGACAGCCAGCGAAAAGGTGAGTTGGAGGTGGGAATTTCAACACGTAATGATTAGGTCAACGTCCATCACACTTGCAGCCAAACTACTTTGCCGCGTTGTACTTCTTCCACACGGGCAAGCCGGAGAAAGCTGTCGAATTCATCGAGAAAGCTGTCAAGCAAACTTCGTTGAACGCGGAGTATGCGTGTCTTCGCGGCTGGATTCGGCTGAATTCAAAGGGCGGTCAGTCGACCGATGCAGAAAGCGCCGTCGGCTGCTTCGAGGATGCTTTGAGGTCGGTCGTCAGTAGAGCCCTCTCGTTTCTCGTACGTATGTGCTGAACTCCTTCCATCTCAGATACAACACGGTATTTCCGGACGCTTTTCTTGGAAAGGCTAAGTACATGGAACTGAGAAACAATTCCGGGTAACAGTTTATGTACTCTCGGACACACGCGAAGCATGAAATACGTAACACCAGAGGTGCTTCGTAGAGGTGTTCTGGAAGTTCTCAACCAAGCTTCGGTACAAATGCCCGGCTTCTTGCCTGTTCACATTGAGAAGATGAAGGCACAGCTGATGCTGAGGGAATGGGAGCAATGCATCGAAGTGGCACAACGGTGAGTCGCCATCGCGGCCCTTCAGCTTCTCTGTGACAATAGTCTATTCACATAAAATTTTTCGTTTCCTACTGGCGTGTGCTATAAGAATAGCCATGTAATGGCAATGCAAGCAAGTAGGAAATCAAGATAGCTGCCGTAAATTCTGCAGTTGCTGTGCTTACTTACATTGCTATTCTTATAGCACGGAATACCGCTACGCTAGGTTTTGAAATTAAATTATAAGTGGATTCACATCCTGTACTTCTTTCTAGCTGTCAGATAATGGATCCACACTGCATCGATTCGTTGAAGTACTTCGCCCTGTATAATCTCTGCTATGAAGGAAATGCACAAGATGTACGCAAACTGCGTATCTAGAATACTAGCTCAACGTTAGCCTGCCATTCGGGAGACAATTCTACTGTAGGCATCCGCACATCTCGTCGATCTCCTCCAAGAACTCGACCGGACAGAGTCGACGAACTGGCGCCTATACATGGACACGGCCAAACTTTTCTCAAGACTGGTACATACTAATAGTTTCCGTACTGTAATCGTACATGCCCTATGCATTACAGTGTGGACGGAACTTGCTCATTCTTCCGCATACGCGCAATTTCGCCGACCGAGCGGTCACAGCGTCGAAAGGTAGCAGCGAAGCTCAGACCGAGATGGCACATCAGCTTCGCCTGTCCGCAAGCACGAAGCAGGCGATAAAGACGTTCAAGCAGGCGCTGGAAGTACAGACAGATGCTATGAACTGTCTAATTGGTATGTACATCGTGCATCTGCAGAGTGTATGGACGAAGCAGCTTTATACTGTTTCATGTTTGCAGGCTTGATTCACTGTCAAATTATCGACAATGAGTTGGCCGAAGCAAAATCCCAACTTGATTTTCTCAAAGAGGTCCATGCCGACGCGGCAAAGACAATCGTACGTTCATATAGCTACCTACGCTAGTGTACCAGCTTAATACCGTAATCACTGTTTGTCTGCTCAGAAAGTCAAATTTCTGGAAGCGATCATGATGCGTCGAAATAACGCTCCGAAAACGGACGTTTTGAAGCAGTGTATGGAGACTGACGAGCAAGCTGTTGACCATCTCGAAGTGTCCTTGCTGACTTTGCAGTTGCGACTGCCGTTGAGGAGCATTTTCTGGCGCTCCAGTCGCTGCCGTTTGGTCCGAGATACTTTGAGCAGCTCGATGCCGACTTTCTCGTTGAAGTCGTTTCTGAGCTTCTCACTTACGCGCCCGTTGAAGTAATGCATAATCCGACGGTTGAACCCAGCTTGAAAAGAGGCTCTGCGATTTGATATAGCCACTTGCCGCTGGTCAGGCCTGCGACCCGCCCATGCAGCTCGCAATTCGAATCCTGAGCTCTCTCGTTGAAGCCCTGCCAGCGCACGTTGAGGCTCTGTACCTCCTAGGGAAAGTCAAATATCTCGCCGGTACGTTCTAATGTCCGCGCTCTATTCGCCGATAGAATCAGTCAATTTCATTGACTAGCTGATACCGACGGCGCCGGACGAGTACTCCAACAGTGTCTCATAAAAGATCAGACTTACTCCGATGCTCATCTTCTTATGGCACAGGTTGTCGTTGTTGCCTTGATATGCGTTTTTCCCACGTCATCCTTTACCATGTCGACTTGCAGATCTACCTTCAACAAGACAATTTCAAACAAGCCTCTCAGTCGCTTGAAGTTGGCCTGAGCTTTAACTTCGAAGCACGTACCACCTCGTCAAGTTCACCGAGCATCGTTGTAACTATCATATGCTAATTCCAGGTTCGCGAACATCCGCTCTATCATCTTATCAAAGCAAGAATTCAAAAGCGGTCGAAGGATGCTGCCGGTGCCATACAGACGTTGGAGACAGCAATGGGTTTACCCGGTTTCAAGCGGCCAAGTAAAGAATAGATGACCATGCTTGCGAGTTGACCATACTTCAAAATTACGTGTCAGGTGTTCAAGCGACAACGTCGAAGAAGAGCAGTCGTCTCGAACTGACTCCTTCAGACAGAGCGTCCGTCTATCTCGAGCTGATAGACGCCTTGCAGATACAGGGCAGAACTGTTAGTCACATCGAAGCCTGACGCCACAGTAATCAAAATTAGGACATCTCCGCTCTCTCCAGGACGAAGCGCAGAAGCTAATGCAAGAAGCTCAAAGTGAGCTTCAAGGGACACGCGAGGAACAACGTCTCATGCTCATCAATGCGGACATTGCACTGGCACGTGGCGATGTCGATCGAGCGCTTACACTGCTCGGGTCTGTCGGGCAGGACCAGTCACACTATCTTCAAGCGAGGCAGAAAATGGGCGAAATCTATCTTCATCACAAACGCGACAAGCGATTGTTTGCCACCTGCTATAAGTAGATAAAGCAGAGGGATTCGGAAGAGCTTCATGCACAATTCCCGTCTCTTGTCTTCCAGAGAGTTGGTTGAAAAGAGTCCGACGATTCAGACCTACATCATGCTCGGTGACGCTTATATGAGCATTCAGGAGGTGAGTGAGCATAGCACGCCAGATCGCTGTAAATGCTGTAGCTTTTTCTCGATTCCCTTCTAGCCGGAGAGGGCGATTGAAGTGTACGAGAATGCGATGAAGAAAAATGCGAAAGACCACGCTCTAGCGAGAAAGATTGGTCAGGCTTATATTCGGTCTCATAACTACTCGAAAGCGGTGAACTATTATGAAGCAGCGCTGAAAAGTGGGCAGCAGAACTTCTTACGGTAGGGTTGAACGCCGATGACCACCTCTTACTTCCTGAGTCCAAAGGAGATTGCTCGACTTTATAGCTACGATTTGGCCGAGCTATTGTTCAGGTTGAAAAATTTCGAGAAATGTGAGCGCATTTTGAGGCAGGGTCTCGAAAGGCAGTCCGGACAAACAGGAGGTTTAGGTGAGCGAAACTTCTTCCTTCCCCGAATTAACATCGAGGAAACACTTTTTGCATCCTGCCAGGATCGCGCAGGGCGAAAAAAGAAGGAGGCTTACTGGTCATTCAGAAAAAATCCCTCAATCCCCCCGCGTTCCCCAATCCCCCCGAATCCCCTAATCCCCGCGGACAAAAGTTAGCGGACATTGGAAGCAGTAAAGTGGTAGCATTGGCAAGTTCCAACTCGCCAGTGGTAGGTGACAACTTGCCAATGGTATGGGTTCGGGGGGACAAAGCCCCCCGGAAAACAAAGTTGTTTTTGTTTTTTGTTTTGTTTTGTTTTTTTTTTTTGTTTTTTTTTTTTATAAGAGAGCGAGGAAAAACGTAGTGTATAGACAAATCGTGGTTTCCTTTTCTTTCTTGCTGCAAAAACTTATGTGCTCGTGTTTTTTGACAAACGGCAGGATACTTTTTCGACTTTGCTGACTTACTTGCATACTACATACGATTGATATGAACCATTTCACAGATGTTCAAAACTTGCAAGACGAGGTGAAGTTTCTGGCTCTACTGTCGAAGGTCTACTTTCGAAACGGAAATAACGAGACAGCCGTAGCAATGCTAACGCAGGCGAAAGATCAGCAGGCGAAGTTCGTTTAGAGGAATAGGGAACTGTGCGCGTGGGTTATGGTACAGCAAGTTGTCTCTTCTAGAGTGATAAAACGAGGGCCAGCCGAACTTGCTGAATCCTTTGACGACCAGAAGAAGTTTGCTTCTAGGTGTGTCTCAAAGTAGCGTGTATGGTGCTTTTCTCTATTCGTATTAGGCTGCGTACTTTTCCGATTAATCCCCTCCGATTAATACCATAAACATATTTAGCATCTGCTCTCAACTTGCTGAGTACTACGAGCAGAGACGCGAGTTCGATAAAGCCATTGGCTTGTACAAAGAAGCGCTCGCCTTCTACGATAACGACAAAAAAGTGCGATACCAGGGAAGTTTCTTTGAGAAGTGGTGGCCTTCAGCCAGTGTTTTACAGGCAATGCAAGCGCTTGCGCACCTCTACCTGCTTAATGGCAAGCTCGAAGCTTGCAACCAGCAGTGCATGCTTCTTCTAAAGATCGACAAAAACAACGACAAGGCGACCTTGGTACCATATTGTATAGCAATCAAGAGTTGTATTTCAAGTCGTTCACTCTGAGAACTTCTGAAACAGATGCTAGCTGACATGATGTACCAGAAGAATCAAAGCGAGTCTGCAATGTTTCACTACAAGCAACTCTTGGAACGGAACCCTAGTAAGCCAGTTTTAATGACCAGCAGTGCCTTCCCCGATGTCAGCTTATGGCCCGCTTCTTTAGACCAGTACGGTGCGCTAGCTCGCGTTATTGAACTGCTCTGGCGCGCCGGCGCCGTCCTGGAGATGGAGAAGTGCATTCAGCAAGCTGAGGCGGCAAACGCCAGAGCCGTTCTCGATCCGGGTTTCAACTATTGTCGTGGAATGTTTGAATGGTCTGCGTCTGTGGTTTTTCGACCGTCGAAGTTGAAGTACTGTAAACAGTAATTCACACTTCTCAGGCACACTGGTGATCCCAATGCCGCGCTTCAGTACTTCAACAAGGCCCGAAGGGATCCCGAATGGGGTGAACAAGCGGCCTACAATATGATCGAGATTTGTCTCAATCCCGACAATGAGATCATCGGCGGTGAAGTCTTCGAACAAGGAGAGGCAGTCGATACAAGTGCTGGGTATGAGCTCATATTACGGCGCCATGCGCAGTGAGCAATGCTTTTTCTAGATAGAGATAGGGTTCGGGTCGGTTTCCTGGGTTCGGGTTCGGGTCAAAGTCCAAGGTTCGGGTTCAGGTTCGGCCCGAACCCAACCTCTACTTCTAACGACCAACATCACCGCTAGTGAGATGAAACTGTTTGTACAGCTCCGAGCGCCAAGATGCTCAAGAGACAGGCGTGCGAACGGCAGAGCGCTTTCTCAAGGATCTCCAGAATAAGCCCGGCTTAAACTATCGCTATGAGTTGACGAAGAACTTCATCCTCGTCGCCACGAAGAATCGCAGCAACGTTGAGCAAGCTTTGGCCGCCTTCTCAGAGGCAGCTGGTTCAGAAACGACTGTGAGTCAAATGGTCTGATCGAGCGATGAAGCTGCATTTTGCATCAATATCCATAGGAGGGCTCGTTGAATGTTGGCGCCATTCTCGGCGTCGCTCGCTCGTACATGGTGCTCAAGCAGACGCCGAAAGCGAAGCAGCAGCTGAAACGCGTTCTCGGCCACCAGTGGAACTTCGAAGACGCCGACTATCTCGAGCAGTGCTGGCTGCTGCTTGCCGACACCTACATCAATCAGACGAAATACGACGTCGCGTCGGAGATTCTCAAGACTTGCGTGCAGCACAATGCGGTATGCACGTTTGAGTGAGTTGTCCCACGATGTCCGTTGGTCTTCGCGTGTAGTCGTGCCTGAAAGCCTACGAGTACATGGGCTTCATCAGGGAGAAGGAGCAGAAGTGGTCTGAAGCGGCTGCCAGCTACGAGCACGCTTGGAAGCTAATTCGGCGACGAAATCCAACCATCGGTAGGGGGCCTTTCATAAAAGACGTCCAGAGCTAGGGAGGGGGTTGGGTCTGGGAATTCGAATTTTTTGCGGGCATTTCCTATGTTCAGCACATAAATGTCCAGACAAGCTTGGGGGAGGGGATCCAAAAATTCAAATTTTCCTCTCACGTCTTTTATGGAAGGCCTATAGTATCAAGGCGAACGTCCGCTCTTCACTAATACGACCCACACACTGCGGCTTTTTAGGCTACAAGTTGTCGTTCAACTATCTCAAATCAAAACGCTACATCGACGCCATTGACGTTTGCCACAAAGTATCATAAAAGGACGTTGTTTGATCGCATTTTAGCCTCGTGTCTTCTCCTAGGTGCTGGAACTGTATCCAAACTATCCGAAGATACGAAAGGACATACTCGAAAAGGCCAGATCGAATCTGCGAATGTAACTTCTATACAGCATACGGCTCAGTATTGATAATCCACGTTGTGTGTTTCTAATAAAATTAGCTTGCTGACCATAACCGGTGCAGCTAGTAGATGAGGAACGAAGAAACATTTTATACGGCCTTCACACTGTAAACAAACAATACGGACCAACACGTGCCAAATGTCGGGTATTTCACATGGAACTCCTCACCGTTGGCAAGTTTTTCAAAGTTGAACAACCAGTTTTTTTCGAGATTGGCTGAACCGATTTTTTTCCAAGCTGTCAAAATAATGCCTGTAATTTTTCTGACATTTTGACACTTTGGTATTCAAAATCGGTTTAGCCAATCTCGAGAAAACTGGTTGTGCAACTTTGAAAAGCTTGCCAACGGTGGGGAGTTCATGTGAAACACCAGATATACATCAGCTCCAAAATACAGGTTGCACAATACCGTGGCTAGTACTCATTAGCAGAGTAAACTTATTCATCTTATGCTGCAGCAAACCTACATAGTTAAAGCACACTCCCCAAGTAGCTAACTCTACACAACGTAGGTACGGCAATATGAGTAGGCATAATTGAGTTTACTGACGAAGTGTTGCGGTGACATGTTGTCACTCGTTTCGCTTTTGTGAAGCCTTTTCGACGGACTTTGCTGACGGCGGACGCTTGTAGCCGATCGACGCGACGAGTACGAAGACGCCGACTGCTGCACAGGCGACGGACGAGCTCACGGGAACGACCAAGTCGCAGTGCGCTCCCGTCCTGCAGAAGCTGTCGTAGACGATCGCCGCGAATCCGACTGAGAACGCGTGTGAGACGATCAGGGCACCGATCAAGCCAACGAGACCACTAGTATGTAGCACAAGAAGCCAGTGCTTCTTGCTATTACGTATACGATATACCGCACCGTAGGATGCGAAGATAGTGCTGTGCTGGATATCCTGGTCTAGACCTACCCAGAGAATGTGACCAAGCGACAGCAGTCGACGTCCGAGATGCGGTGCAGCGCAGAGTAGAGCAGCGACCAGGTGAGCAGCGAAAAGCCGATGATTTCGAGGGTCTGAATGAACGGATCGGTGACGATGTCGCTGTGCGTCAGATTCTGAACGACGCGAGGGACCAACTCGTACGTTGTTGTGAGCATTGCCGAAAGCATTGCTAGAGAAGGCATCGTTTGATTCTCGTTCGCAACAGCTGCACGAACGACGAACGGCAAACTGGCGTGTACTCACTGACTCGGATCTAAAGCCAGCAAAGCGAACACGTACAGTTGTGCTAAGCCTTATATGCGCAGTACGTGTTCTGTAACGATGGGGACACGCACGTATGACGTCACACTGGAGAGAAGATCACAATTGGCAGTGGTCTGACTGGTCAAGTTGAGAGCGGCTACAACTACTACTGCTGCTGTTCGTTGAGCTTTTAATTGAGTGCACTGCTAATACAATAAGTTACATTACACATGAAACTGTTTCAGGCAGCTAACCCAACATTCACCATGGTACATTACAACATTCGCTCGTAATAGTATTAGGCACATACAAAACACACTTGACAGCACACACTTCACTACGATCCCTGGAAAACGAATCTCACGTCGAGCCGGCAATACCGTAAGCAGTCCCATTTTCGTGTTCATCACGATTGGAAGAATTCAATATTTCAATGAAAGCAAGTTCACGCAAACTTTCTGGCGTTTAGTATTGTACAAATGGTATTCGCTTTCGAACTAGAAACAAATTGGCGTTAACTTTTGGCGTGACGTCATCTGGGAATCTCCTCAGCACGCTTTCAGACCACATTGCGAAGGAAGAATCGCCTTTATTTAGTGAATAGTCATGTACATACACTGCAAAGCAAATACGTGAACATGGCACTCAATGTGTTAAGTGTGGTGGAGGCAGGCATGATTTGGGGAAGGCTTCTAAAGTGAGGAAAAGTCTGCTTTAGCTGCTGACGAACGCTGATAGCAGTACGGTCAAAAACAACGACCCAACGCATGCGGGCGGCATTTTCGATGCCGTTTTCTTCACTGGTTTCGCTAAAATATTCATCTACATCAGTGCTGCAGCAAGAAACTATGCCACCGGCTTACTTGCTGTAGTTGACGTAGGGAAACCTGGAAAGCCTGGTATGTTCAGACCACCGCCATTCGATCCACCGCCAAAGATAGGAGGCAGCGTTTGCGATGAGACACCGCTAGCTTGAATGCCCGCCACTATTTGACTAGAAATTCGCGAGTGATGGTCTCGTATTTTCAAAACAGCACTACGATAACCGAGCATGTGCTTTATACCCAGTCTGGTTGAAACAGCTTGCTAGCGACGGCGGCAACGAGCTGTTTGTTGAAGCCGCTGCAACGATGTTAGACCACAAACCAGACGCCGTAGGGTCACCGCCCAGGGCGCTCATGGTCGCAAGCGCTTGGCAGTTGTTCATCGCCGTTGCTGGGTTTCCCATGCAAAGCACTTGCATAAGCGGCGCGAGGGCCATCGAAGCGTTATATGGGTGCGGGGCCTGTAACAAACACCAGTCAATAGCTCGGGTTTGAGTGAATTTGTTTGTAGCGTTTTGCTTTTCTACTCTCTACATTCGAGTAAGCTTGCGCGGCCGCCTGCATCGCGACTGTTGCGTTCTTCACAGCGCCTATCATTTGCATCTGTTGGCTGAACATGTTGCCCGTCATGTTGTAGCAGTTGAACGCCGACGGGGCTCCGCAGAAGACCTGCTGCTGGACTTGTTGAAACATTTGATTGTACTGCGTGCACACCGCCGGCACACCTTGCGCGTACATGTTCGTGTATGCCTACACATCCCGCATAAATGGTTATCTACGGTGCTGTGGGTATTTTGAGGACTTTTGGGAGGTAGCCAGGTCCCCCAGGGGCTTTAAGGTCTTAACTTACCTGCATTGGAATTCCTGCCGATGGTGTAGCGGCACTGAAATTGACCGCAGTTGAGAATGCGGACATCAACTGTGCTGATGCGTTGATGGCGCCGCAAATTGTCGCCTGCAGCTGAGTGAGGCTGCCCGCGAACGACTGCACGCTTTGTCCGTTCACTTTCTGCGACGCGAGACCAGCCGGTAGGTAGTTGTTCGTGTTGGCGATGAACTGCGTCGGATCGGGCAGTGAGCCTGTCGTCAGAGACGCGTTCGAGAGAGCGCCGCTCATGAGTGCCGTGAGATTCTGTAGGATTTGAAAGTTGTTCACTTGCGCCATCAGCGTCGGCTGGTCGAAGTACGTTGGACCTATGGTGAGGAAAATATCAGAGAGGAGCTCGGCGACAGCTAGCTCATTTCTGTACCCGATGCTCCAAGGAAGTAACCAGCAACTTGTGACATGTTTACACCCGATGCCGCGAAGGTCACATTGAGCAGAGTGGCAAAGGCTTGCATGCTCGTCGTGATTGCGCTCATCGTCGTTTGCGCTGTATCGAGGAGAGCGACTGCAATGCCTATTTGCTAAATTGAAGAGAGCTATTCTTGTTAGCTTCAACTCAAATCAGAAAATCTTCAGTTCGAAATTCCCGAAATTATTGTTATTACTTCTTGTTGTAGATCCGTAATCAGAAGTGAAGTGAGATTAGTAGCCGTTAGCTGCAATTGGTTCAAGTTTTGTCCATATGCAGCCACTGAAAGGCACGAAAACAAGCTTATATAAGCTACAGCAGGGGAACTTTACGTTCACGTGTTGTATCGTACCTGCAGATAGTAACAGTATTAGAAGCCTCATCGTGAGTGCTTGTCAGAAAATATCCGCAAAGCTTAAATCAGTGTCGGCTAGACAGACCAAGTAAGTAAGTACTACTTGCGAGTCACGCACGATTTTATGCTTCAACGGGTTGCTACAAACATCACAACACCTTAAAAACCGCGTCTACCGGTCTCCAGGTAGCAGAAAGAGTTTTGTGGTCGACAGAGGCCTCTTTCAGAGCGAGAAAACAGACAAGTTTCTACGCTGCAGCAAAAAGCTATCTATGTATCATCCGACTTTCACATGCCTACGGAATACGTAGCTTCCAGTTCCACAACACAATAACTTCTAGCTTCGGAATGTTGAGTCCAGTGTTGCCATGTGGGCGGTCTAGTCGTCGATTCCGACGAATATGTAGACAATGGCTTTTCCAAATCCCATCTTTAAAGCTCTGCCCATAAGCTCGGTTATGGGGCTAAAACCAGCTGCTGGCGCTGTTGGGAATTATTTGGGCAAGTACATGAGACTTAATTAAAATCAAACACTAATAAAGCTCATACACGGATTCCTATGACTTAGCGGCTGGCCGCGTGGCTGTGACATATTTCGATATTGATGGGGACGTACTGTAGACGCATGGTGCCACGTGACTTTTTGACTTCCTCGTTTCCCTACATCGCTTTTTGGCGTAGGCCACCGTTTCATACCACGTCACTTGTGGGTAGGCGTCTTCCAGATGTGACGTCATATATGCGTATCCATCCAAAATAGTGCCTAGTGGGTTGATCATGAAGCACAGGAAGGAAAGACTGGACTTTTTTAAACCTCAGCTGTGGTGGTCCCGAGATGGCTGAAGCCCATAGGCTGCGGTACGTTACATACGCGATATGTTGTGTCAACATTCCGTGAAAGTGTTCGACTCTTGTTCAACACGAGCGACGTTCTTCAATTCATCAAGCCGTCATGCAAAGAGAGGAAAAACAAACAACACGTGTAGGTTATCAAAATAATTAGTTCACAGCCTAGTTTCTCTAGTCGGTGAATACACAATTTGCTCGCATCATCTGAACAACATTTGTCTTCTTGTCGGAAACAACGTGTCTCCTCCCATTACGCGACACAGAATGTGAGAAAGCGTTCACACCTGCAGGGCACTTGCACACGCGAGAAAAGTAAAAATTTTTTTTGAACTTTTCCCCTTTCGCCCACCTACTGCGGAGCCTCGTCATGAATTCGTGACGCGGAGACGTCGCGTGACTAACGATGGTGGAGAACTCAGCTAGACGATTGATTTTTCGTGAATCGTTATCATCCAATGAACGATGTTAGCTAAGATTCTGGTAAAGTTACTGACTGTGTGTCAAGCGTCGCACCTCATGGAAATCACTTACTTTCAGAGTTGGATAAGCGTGCTCTGGTGGCTGTGGCTCACAGCCGACGCGATTCCAATCGACAACGGACTCGTGTTCAGCACAGGCACGAGAGATATTGGCCACGTCCTTATCCTTCCAGTCTGTTGAACTACCATTTTGACTAGGAAATGAATCACAACTTGTGGTCAATGCTCCCTCGCTAACCGCCCCTGCCGTTTACAAGCCAGTACCAGCGGCTCCAAGCCAACCAAAGGGTAAAACAGATAAGCAGCAACGCGAGCACAGTAGACTCGCACATGATGCGATGTGCTTGTCTTCGTAGCCGTGAAGAAAGTCTGCTCAGCTGACCTCGATCTCGTCGTCGTGCTCGACGGTTCTAGCAGCATTGGAGAGGCGAATTTTCAGCTCATTCGCGAGTTCCTATCACGTCTCGTAGCGTCTCTTTCGACGGATACTCATGTCGCACTCGTCCAGTTTTCAGGCACTCCACGATTGGAGTTTAGCCTCGACACCTATCCGACAACGCCGAAGATTCAAGGTGAGAAGCGTTTAGACGGGCGAAAACCATTCGTGAGGTCCTTTTGGTTTTCAACTTTTCATGAAACGCTGTGGGTAGATGCGTTCCTGAAGCTGCCCTATTTAACGGGCACCACGAAGATTGGTCTCGCGTTGGACTTTACGAGAGAGAAGGTTCTCGTTCAGACCAAGGGAAATCGGCCGGACATCAAAGACATCGTGCTCGTCATAACAGATGGTCAGTCGCAGGATGACACGAAAGTTCCGGCCGAAAAGATCCGAGCGCTTGTACGTGCACCCGAGAGACTCAGGAGGAAACGCCGCGATTGAGGTGCTGTTTCTTAGGGCGCCGAGACCATTGCTGTGGGAATAACGAGCTACGTCGACGACGGACAGCTGCTTGAGATAGCCGGAAGTCCGTCCCGAATATTCAAGATAAACGATTTCAACAATCTCGATGAAAATTTCAAGAAAGAGCTCACCTCGTCTCAGTTTTGCCAGGAGGTTCCAGGTGCACTGCCACTCTTTTTCTCAGCTAACTTCGCTAATACAAATGCGAACGCAAATTTGATGCAGTAACTGCTGCTGCGCCAACGGAAGCGCCGGTGCCCGTGCGTGGTGGTCAGATAGACGTGACGTGCAACTCAAATAGCATTATTGTAACCGGGCAAACGCGAAAAACATTTGAGGGTCACGTTTATGTCAAGGTAGCTTACAGTATACCTTAGATCTCTAGCAGTCCGTGAAGCACCAGTTTACGTGCATGCAGGGTTACTATGCTAACAAAGCCTGCCGCACGCAAGGGGATAACACGCAAAAGGTCACCATTACGATCCCGTTCAACAACTGCGGAACTGCACGACGACGATCGGTAAGAGCGGCCGGGAAAGGCCCGATTGATTTCTCTT
>JAQGBB010000319.1:0-21058 GCA_034691745.1 Prismatolaimus dolichurus
TCTGTAAAACCACCACTGAATAGCCTCTTGAAATCCACTTTCCGAACTAGTGGAAGCACGGGTCTCCGAAGTCTCGGAACGTTCGATCAACAGGAGCTCGCCGGAACGTACAACGATATCTCGGTAGTCACCGATGGGGCGACGGGCGAGATGATCTTGCTGCTCTGCGATCGCCGCCGTTCGTGCCTGACGACGATGACGGTGAAGACGGCGACGGGCGAGCTCGTCGATCAGCACGCGACGCATATTCGGCGGATCCACGGGCTTGAGTGGGTCGTCCAGGGTCCGAGCTTGGCGGCGATCGACGAGCGCAAGGACGTTCTTGTGTATGATACGAGCGGAAAGTTGTTCCTTTTCGATGGAGTGTCGTGCAAATGCAAGAGGATCGTGGCGGATATCGGGCAGAACGAGGCGGGTGCAATCTTCGTTCGCGATGGTTGGGTTTACGTGCTTTGCCGCGGGCGGCTAACGCTGGAGGCGTATCGGTATTACGAGGAGAGCAGTAATGTTGCCGATGGCGACGCACGTGCTGATGGGAAGAAGGAAACTGTCGCTGAAGTCGTGAGTTGACAAACGGATGATTCGAGAGACATGCTTGTAGGCCGGAAAATGATAGTCTATTTATAGTGTGTTTGAAGAAGTAATAAAAGCCGTTCAACGTGTCACTGTCACGGTTACAATGAGAAAGAGGAAGAGAATCGCCTGAGGGAGAATCACCGTTGGCATTTTGAAAACGTCCCGCAAGCCCGACGACGAAATCTACTAGTGATAGCAAAACCTTGGAAGAAAGAAAAGAAATTCTTTTAACAGCATTGGTGTGCCTACAGTATAAAAGCGGCCAATGCTAATTCGATGTATATTTTGATGGCGCCATGCATTTCATTGGCTGGTTGCGCACGTGCTTTTGCTTTTGGTGCAAGAGCCAAAACTTTTCTGGATCTTTCGGATGGAAAACAAGGCGATCGAAGTCGATACTATCGATCCCAGTGGTGTGTCGTCGCCAAATTCAGCATGCGTCGTCTTGGACTATCGGCTTCGCCAAAAGATCGTTCTGTTAGAGGACAGCCTCGCAAAGATAGCGTCTGTTCGCAAACAGCTGAAAGATAACGCGGCATTTGTAAGCGATTTATGTAAAACAAAGTCCCCAACTTCTTACAGACAGTTTTCACCTCTCACAAACGTAGGTAAAAGATGAAATTTGTCAATCATTCAATAACCAGCTCGACACGCTACGTAATCGCGAAAGTGCACTCACAGCGCAACTCGAAACGCTTGCGAACGCTAAAGATGAAATCCTTTCGGTTCAACAAAATCAACTACATGAAGCTCTCGGTAGACATGGCCAGCACGCATGTGTTGCACACAGCTATCGATTTATTGACCGATTTTTCGTTTAAGGAAAGTGTCGACAAGCACTCGACTCACTCATCGCCGCGAACGAGGAGACGGGCGCTGCGCACAGCGATCTAGCACTCGAATCTCTCTACAAGCAGATAAAAGACGTCATTGACGGGTATAATGATTGGTAGAAATTACCGATTAATTAATTTTTTCTAGTTCTTTCTACCTGTAGTTGTACAAGTCTTGAACTTCGACCACGCGAGCGGCCATGCTTGACGTTCGAGGTCGACTCGCACAATATGCGACGCACTGTGCAGACATTCGGTCGAATCTCGTTTATGCCTTCGGCGACGACATTGGTGAGCGTCAAGAGGGTACGTGACCAAAAGCCGAATTGAAATACCGATTTTGTTCGATAGAATCGCGAAAGCTTGCCGTCACACGTCGAGGAAGAAGACGAATCGAAGTGCCAAATGTTCGTCAAACCGTTTAAAGCTACAAGCCAAATTATGGTCAGTCGATAGGTAGCTACAGTGCAAACGTTTGATTTATCGATGTTTCATTGTTTTACCGACTATTTTATCGATTTTTCGATTTGTGCCTGACTATCCGTTTTAGGTCAACTTTCCACTGAAGCAAGCGTCGAAGCTGGGCGCCGCAGCAGCGAGCAAACGCTCGTCTGAGTTGATGCTAATGAAGGACGTTCTGACGGCGACACCCGACGCGTCGCACGCCTCTCCGTCACCACTCTACCCCGGAAGTATCGACCAGCTCGTCGTATGGCTTCAGCAGTTGAAGAGTCGCTGCGAAGCTGAGCCGAGCGTTTTTGAGAACTTCGAACTCAAAGTATTCTAAGAAATCAATCGATAACTGCTGATGTTGAGAAAAAATCGAAAACGGGAAGACATGGAAAAATTGTGGAGTTATCTTTGAAATTCATAGAAGTCAGTTAGTTTAAAAATAGTGATTAAGATTAGAAAAATTTCTGTAGCACAGAAACGGATGTGACAGATTGCTGTTGGTGGACACTGCCGCTCTCGACGGCAATCACGTTAACACATGGTGCCCGGCCAAGTGACCCTTTCTTCAACGTGAAAAGGGACACTTGGCCGGGCACCATATGTTAAAGCGATTGCCGTCGAGAGCAGAAACGTATCCACAAACAGGAATTTGTCGCGTCCGTTTCTATGCTGCAGAATTTTTTCTCGGCAAAATTTGTTCCACCTATTGGTCTTCTCTAAGTTTGCGTTTCGTTAAAAATTCCCGCAAAAGTGGGTGGCATTCCCTTTGAAAAATCGATAATAATAGTAAAAAACGAATTTAGAAAGAATCGTCGAGTAAATCGACATCGATGGAGTTCAGCGAAGATTTCGTTGAAGATTTTGGCGCCGCAATTGACGCCTACTTCAAAGAGGTTCTATTTTGCACGAGAAAGTCGATGTTTGTAGAAAATCGATATTTTTTAGATTTTACTCTCACCCGCTTCCGATTGGCTGCTTGACGCGCACATAGTCGACGACGATTGGCTAGTTTACCCGATGGAGGACGAGAACGAAGATCCGACTGGCTGGACGCGTGTCAAAAAAGAGGCTGATGCACAGCCGATCGATTATTGGCTGGCGCATTAGCGCTTGTCGATCTAGTGTGCTCAAACTTTCAATCCGTATGTATCTCGACTGATTGTATCTAAATTGGCGATTCTAGTTGGTCAAATTGTGGTATCCAGAGGTGCACTGTGGTAAATTGTCATTCTTCGGAATTTTCTCAATCGACGCCAATAGAACCGAATCGACCTTGCAGAGGAAATTATCGATTTTTTCGGAATCGACTGCAGAAAATTATCGATTTCTTTTATCAAATAATACAGTTACCGATTATTCGATGGAGAACGTGTACAGAGACAACTTAGGTGTGACGTCATATGTTCACAAAAATTAGCTGGTCCGATTTCCGCGAGTATGTTCGAAGCAAATAATAGGAATGCAAAATAACATGCCTCACGCACATCCACACTTTCTGGTCGCGCGGGTGGAGCAAAGGGAATAAGTCGCACATAGGTGCGCTGAAATGCTGAGATGCACGCCGTCAAGATGAGCGTTGGGCGAGCAAAATCGGTTCAGTCGTCGAGCATTCGCACGCCGTGAAAGGTGCCGAAAATTGTTTAATGAAAATGTTCGTCTCTTACGCACATGCACGGAAATCAAAACTGACATACGAGTCATTGTTCTCCGTCAAGGGTATTTCGAGAAAACTTTGAAAAAATTATGCATTTGACTCACGCACATATGGACAGTGTGACACACACATACTTAGATATGTACTTTGTCAGTGGGCCTAACAATCAATAGGTAACACTGGTAGGTATAGTGATCTCTGCCCAGGCGAGTGCAAACCGCTCGACAGCGGACGTCGACTTTCGGCACAACTTTTTGCCCTGATCCCCAACTCGGAAATTCGGACAGGAGTGTGGTCGTCGCACCACCACCAGGGGAACTTTACAACGAAATATCGTCCCAATCGACGGCTGTCGTCGACATCGAAAATCGATAATTCTTCCCACGATTCTCCGAAGCTGCCTTCGAAACCACTCGCTCGTAAACGCGTAGATGTAGAAGTTCACCGCCGAGTTGAATACCACGAGGCAGTTGCTAACGGCGACGAGCGCCTGCATGAGCACCGATCGCCGATAAGCATCGCGTTCGAGAGTTAGCTCAAGCACATCGTTGACAGTCGGGAGCGTATAGCAGACGACGAACTTGACTAGAACGACAACGAGAATTCGATTGAGAGCATCGTCACGACGCATCGCTCGACGACGCGTCGACGCGAAGCGGTGGAACGAGGCGCTGACGGGTGACGCCGCCGCATCGAGAATCAACGAGATGCTTCGACGCGGGAGGAGGACGGGCGAGAGGGTGTTCGCAGCCGAGAGGGCGTGAAAGCTCGCAGCACTTCTAAGCAGCATTGCCGCCGCTGACGACCCATTTCTGGACTGCTCTTCCGAGGTGCTCTCCGAAGCCATTAGCTTCACTCTTACTCGTCCCGCTCGTCGAAGCAGGACGTGCATGTGTGCGGTGAGCACAACGAGCACGCAGCAGGGAAGAAGATTGACGATGAGTAACGAGCCGATCACGTGATAGACGAGAAAGTAGGCGAAGTTGGTTCGAAGCTCGGTTGTTCGAATCAGCCGGATCGAGCCCGAAGGGCATGCGAAGCTTGTGAGCTCAAGTTCGAGAAATCGACCCAGATTCGCGATGACTGCGCCGGCGCTGATCGCCGAGAGGACGATCTTTGCACGCCACGCGTTGTTGAGAGTTCGATAATGAATCGGCGACTTGATCGAGATGAAGCGCTCGATCGAAAGTGCGACGATTAGCCAGACACAGAGCGTGAGGCTAACATTCGTCAAGATATAGCTGACGTAGAGGATGGTCACGTGATCGCCGACGAGCGGGATGTGGCCACCGCTGAGTAGCGCCCAGAGGGACCACTGGACGAAGGCGCTCAGGAGCAGCGTCGTGTCCGCTAGTGCGAGGGCGATGAGATAGTAGTTGATGCAGACCCAGTGGGTTGAGAAGGCGAAGACGGCGGTGGCGAGCACGTTGCCGACGACACCGACTGCAATGAAGAAGGTCATTAGGAGGCCGTAGACGATGAAGTAGAGAAGGTCGACACCGTCGGTTGGCGCTTCTAGATGTTCGCAGATTTTCGTCAAATTTATCACTCTTTCCATTCTGATTGGTCAGACAAGTTTCTGAAGCACGTGACCGAAACGACGGTCAGACGAGTTTGCTATTTATCACAAAACTCTTCAGGATCGTCGACGCTCGTTTTCATATCCCAAGATTCAGTCGGTGACGTATGTAGCCAGATTATCTGCGCAATGCAGCTATGAACAGCTAATAAGTACGCACGGCGCGGATTACTGCTCAAACGAAATTAGAGGCAGGCCTCTCTGCGTCATAATAAAATCTCATCAAATGACGAGCTAATTCTTTTACTCGTTGCCGCGACAACGCACGCTGCGAGGGACACTCCTAAGCGACACCATTATGACCACTTTGGCAATGCCCGGCAGTCTAAGCTCACTTCCTTCTCGAGATGCAACGTAAGCTCTTTGTTAGCGCATGTCACGTGACCAGGTTGCACGTGATTTGCACTTTGGTCATCGGGACGGCATTTTATGTCCTTTCCCTTTTTTCAAGATGGCAGTAAAAAGAAGCCGCGAATCAGAGAAGCGCTTTGTGTTGTTTAACTGTCAGTATTTTAGTTACAAGCAGCGTGTGTCCTTGGACGGCTCAGGTGGATTCAAGTAGAAGAGGGTGTCCAAATAGCGGCAGTTTGCGATTTTTCGACCCATACTATTGGAGCAGCTAAAAGTGAATCAGTTTCGCAATTTTGCTAATTTTAGCTCCTTAGCAAATGATATGCATGGGTATGTAGACAAGAGTAAGCAAGGTATATTAGATCAAAGTGCTATGCTCGAAGTGGATTGCTGTGGAGTGCTACGCTTGGAACGTAAGCTTGTGCTACGTTACCGTGGATTGCATGTGCAAACAAGTTTGCTCCTCTTGGTGCGCGTTAGGACAAAAGCCATCCAAATATGGGCAGAAATGTCTGTATATGCGAGTGTCATATTAGATATTTTACCCTAACACGTACACAAATCATGCATCATGTGCAAAAGCGTAGAAATGTGCCATGGCATGAGTTTGTATATGTTATACAATAATATAAACTATTTGTATTTTTGTACATATTTTATGGATGTTCAAAGAAATCCACATTTTTCCTGACAAACACTTCTTTATTACACGGACTGTTGGGGTGACTTTTTAAACATCACCCTCTGGTGCTTGCTTTCGTCCAATGGGCCTCGCTGCGCTGTGCATGAAGTTTGATCGAATCGACTTTTTTCCTCAATGCGCACTCGCACGTCCGCACATATGGCGCCTCCTCGGGCACCAAACTGACCAATGACGCTCGCATTCCTGAGAAGCGAAACGTTATAAACAAGGCAGGCAGACGAGTGTAGAGAGGAGACCCCGTCTTCAGTGTCGCTCGTCTTCATTCGGTCCGCTGCTGGACAGTTGCTGGCTTGACCGCTGGTCGCAGCCAGGCCGCACTGCGACGGTCGATTGCGCCTCGTCCGTTTGCTTTTCGACTTATTGTCTCTTCTCCCTCGCTGCACGGCACATAATCTCTCTTCTGCCTCGAGTTTCACCCGTCCCTACGCGTTCTGATGGTCGAGCGTTCAGTCGGTTTGGGCCCTTCGAATTTTCCAGAGAAATTTGCAACGATTTTTTGCCGTACACGCATTCGCTCATTTTTATCATTTTTTCCATTTGTTGACCACTAGAGCGACAGACACGGCTTCTTCTCTTTGGAATTGGCGCCTATCTCACCAGTGCTAATAAAGTTTGCCTTCCCTGCGAGCCGGTGAAAAATTCTTTTTCAAATTTTCAAAAAAGTCGAGAAAATGGGAAAAATCACTCCATTTTAACAAATACAAATTCGTCATTTCTGGTAATTTTCTCGCCAAATTTTCAAATGATTTGTCCGTTATTTTCTCGCTAATTCTCAGGTAATTTTGTAGTAACAAAAAAGCTCTTTTGAGAAAATTAGACGCCTGAGAATTTCGTGGGCTTGGCCTGTGTTTTCTGTTGATTTGCCTCATTGCCTTTTCCGGCGTGGCCAAGCAAATTGCCGACGCTATGATGACCTGACGGGCTAAAGTGAATTATTTTCGAATTTCTAGCCTCCGTGAATTATCCGCTTGTTTCTCTTCCGCTTGCCTAAATTCAAACGTCCGTCCTCGGCAGCGAAATGGCCACCACGACGCCAGCGAACGGAACGAATCTTCGCGGTTGCATGGACGTCCAGACGAACTGCAAGAAGGAGGGAAAAACCTGCGGTACGTAACTCGATACTCCCTTCCTCGCATAAACTTTCTTTCACTCCGTGTGTTGAATTCAAATTTTCGCGCAGATGTCTGACCTCAATCGCGCATCCGCAGCTTTTGCAAATGAGGTCGCAAAAATAAACAATTTTCGAAATATATCTCGGGTTTTCTCTTATCTCGCGCGCTTTTTTCGGAGGCTACAAAGGACGACTCAGCTAATTGACTTTATGCTAGCATGGTTACAAGAAATTTGACCAGGAGGAGAATGATTTTTACTAGCCTAAGCGTCAGCTCTCCTTATCCTTTTCGCCCTGATTTTGTGAGGGTCCCTGAGAGGGGACATGCATATATGACTTCACGTGTCATAATAGAGCTTACACTGACGTCACGTGACATGTAACCTAGCTTCGTTACAGAAGGTAAATTGATTGAAGTGACCAATCGGGGACGGGCCCAAAATAACGTGGCGTCATATGTGCACGTCCCCACTACTTTCCCTTGTCACCGATTCGTCTGGGAAAAAGGGTCCCTCCGGTACCGCTGTCACCCTTCTCTCGATCGATCGATTTGCATGCAAAAAGCGCTTCATCGTCACTCGCTTCCCGTCGCCCAGTTTCATTATCTTTCTGGCTGCGGTGCCATTCGGCGCAAAAATTGATGGAAGAAAGGTCCGGGTTGCCTTGGTGGACGCACTCGAGACGTGTTTGCTTATCTCGGACCGCAGGCTGCATTGCGCTGGTCATTAGTGCGTCCGCCCTACGCCGCTGGTATCGATCGATGGAAAGAAAATTTTACGACCTCCTCGGTCGGGCGTTGCGGAAATCCTATCCCCGAACGCTGTGTATTTATTATTATCATATTGTCAACGGTTGCCCCGCTCGCCCGAATCAAGTGGAAGGAGGCGAAACAAAAACAAACGGCCAACGGGCCCTTCCATCATCATTCCAACCTTTTCGACCGATAAAAAAAACGACGCCAGTTGGGGTTGCTTTTATTGCGAGGGAGAGCAGACGCGAAAAACATGAGCGAACATTCTTGGACTCTCGATGGGCGAGGGCTTGCTTCGTCTGCGCGGCGCAGCTGCTGACATGTGTTTCATCGCTGCGGACGTTCAACTTTTCGGCCGCCGTGCTCTCCTCCCGCCTGATGAGGCTAGTTGGCCATTAGCTTGCTTTTTGCCCGCACAAAAACGGTATTTGGCACGTACCAGCGAAAATGTTTGGGTAGTACGCTGTCACGGCGATCGCGCTTTTTTCGGTGTTTCCCCGCCCGCCTCGCGGATGATGATCTCTTTTTCTCGCGAGTGAAACGACTGGTAAATGGCCGAAAAATGGGCTCGTCGCTCGCGAGCGAAATAACGAGCGCCTTTATCGCACGCGAGAGGTCTTAGAGTCGCATCAGAGCGTTCGACTTGTTTGACTTCTTTTTCAGGCCCCCTTACCTGACGTATCTGACCTTTTAAATCGAAAATAGTTGCCACCGGCGCTTTCTTTAGAGGAAAAATCATTTTTTTGCAGCCAAAATCGCGTAAATGCTCAAGCTATTTTGCGAATACTGATAACAATGACTTAGTACAAATTTTCAGAGGAAATATGATTTTTTTAAATCGGTCCCAGATTTTTGATTTCTTTTTTAATTTTTTAATTGCTTGATTTTTCAGTTTTCAGATTTTTTGCTCTTCCGAGGTGGTGATAAAAAATTTGAAATCTAAAACGATTAAAAAACCGAAACGTTTTATGCGTCACTTGTCCTCGGCGACCGGCACGGCCGACTCCTCTTTGCAACGACTTATCGGAAGAAACCTCCCGTCTTTTCTGCTTGGTTTCCTTCAAAAATATCGCAAAAATTCCTCCCCTTTTCTAGTCACAGTGAATATGGCGGAGGAGAAAGTCGAGATGAGCGAGGTTCCACTCGTCGACGAGGCGACAAAGACGGGCGCCACGACGGACACAGCGACAGCGACCGAGATGGCCGCGACGAAGGAGCCATTGACGGAGACGAAGAAGACGACGTTCACGATGCCGAAGATCTTCAAGCGTGAGCATCGCAGCAAGAGCAAGGAGACGAAAGTGGAGACGACGGGCGAGCTGACCGATGCGGCGAAGGAGAAGGAAAATCTCATCAACGGCGACTCGCCCAAGAAGGACGCCGCGGCGGTGACGAAGCCGAAGCGGCAGTGGTTCAAGCGCAAATGCCCAGCGGAGGGAGCGGAGGCGACCGACGCCGGCGAGACAAAGCCGTGCGACACGATGACCATTGGCCTCAACATGATCGATCGCGATGAGAAGAATATCAATGAGAGCGTCAAGGTTAGCTGGATTTTTTGTAGCTTTAGATTTTTCTCTTTTTCTTTGCTCCAGTGAATTTTCAGGAGTAAATCTGATTATTTAATTTTTTGAATTTGAATTTAGTAGAATTTTTATATCGAATAGCTGCAGTATAGAAATAGAATATCCCATAATGCAAAATACGTGGGATTTTCGAGATTTATTTGCTGTCAAACAAAAACATATAGAACGTAAGTTTTTACGACACCCGTAGCTTTACGCTTATAGCCCAGGCAGGTATTTGTTCACATGTGGTCCATTTTTGTTTGCAATTTTTCCAAATAGTGCCCTTACAATTTACGAGCCTCAGTGGGGCTCAAAGCGTAGAAATACGGTAACACGATTTTTGTAATAACAAAAATTGATGTTACCCGGTAAATGTGTGATCGACGATTAATGACTTGTAGATTTTCGTGATTTGATGTCGTCCAATTGGCTCATTTTTTTGCTCGTAAAAAATTGATGAAATAAATAAATTACTTTTCCCCGCCTCGAGAAAAAAGCATTCCTATCTCTCGGCGTGATCGAAATTTGAGCTTGTTGTTTCGACACGAACATCTCGCATGTTTACGCGCTGCCCGCGGCGCCCGTCTTTCTTTCCTCTGACGTTGTTTGCCCCCGAAAGCTGATCGCCGCCGCACCAGTTGCGGCGCGTCAGACAGCGAGAGTGAAAATATTCAGTAAACAAATTGCCAACATGTGCACGACGCACTCTTTTTTCTTCGTCGGCGGGGGTCGTGTAAACAAATGACCTCAGGCTTATTTCTCGCTTTAGCTCCAGTTCGACGACATTTTTGGTGAACCCGAGGGCTACCACGTGCCCGACTGCGCGTGGCGTACGACGTTTCGTGTCTTCAACGGCACGCGCAATGTGTGCTATAAGATCCTCGCGACGATTTTCTTCATTCCGTGCGCGATCATCTGGGGGCTTCTCTTTGCGCTGCTTGCTTGCCTCAACGTCTGGACGTGCGTTCCGACCGCGAAATGCATGGGCATCATTTTCGGATGGGTTTTCAAGGTTAGCAATTGTCGATTTTTTGAATGCGTTTAAATTATTTTTGAGAAGTTTTAATGTTTTTCAAATATTTTTGGTGAGTTTGTAATTTTTTTATTTCAATGTGATTCAACGATTTCGATTTTTTGCTTGATAGAATGAAATCAAAAATAATATTTTAGTCGTTTAATTTACTTTTAGTATTATTTTTATATATTTAAGTAATTTTTATTTTAGTCTAAAAATAATTATCAAAGAAAATTCATATTTTTCGCCGTAAAAAAGATCGATAGCATTGTGTTCGAAAAATTCCAGATGTGGGCATTCATCGTTCGCGCGCTCTTCGACCCGATCTTCCGCTCGATTGGTCTCTGCTGCGGCGCCATCACCGTTCGTCGCCACACGGTCGTCGAACCACGCGTCGAGATCATGCAGATGGCCTGAGGCGAGCGGGCACGAATGTTCGATCGATTTTATCATTGCGGAACCGGCAACGAGGGAGGAAGACATTAGCTTGACTGACATGCACGGCATGCTTTAAGTTAATCTTGCCAGATTGGCGTAAAGGAGCGTTGTACAGCTTTAGCTTCGATCGAGGACAATGCGTGTACATTTTGCGGACTCTGTAGCACTCGTTTATATCCTTTTAATAGATAACATTCAGGATAATCGTCAGTCATTGGTGCTCTAGGCGATAAGTAGCGAAAATTGTCGAAAAAATATAAATAAATTTTCGTTTTTATTTAGTTTAAGTAATTATTTTAATTTTTTATTATTATTTCGAAAATTTGAAATTTTGAATTTTTTGGATTTGCAGTTTCATAGAAAATATCGATTTTCCTGGCCGATTATCCTGTAGTCGAGAACGCGATTTCTCCAGCACCATGTGTTTTTGCGGACGAGGAATACCGTAATCTCTGTTCATATGCATTCATTTTGTAGCTGCCATTCATGTACGTACGCGAGCCTCAGGATCGGTGTGTACTTGTTACTTAAGCGTTTGCCGTTCGCGGTTACGTCTTTGACTAGCTTCCATGTTCACTGGAGTGCATTTTCTCGATCATAAATAAAAGTGAACTGGGTGGTGCTTGCCGTTTTGGCGTGTTTATTACGACTTAGTAAAAGTAAATATTACGCAGACGTCATGTGAGCAGTTTTACCCAAAAATTACCGAAAGTGCAAAAACTTGAATAATTTAAGTTACTTACACGTAAAATTGGATAAAGATCGAGGCTCGGATTAAAATGTCAACGAAACTTTTTTCTCTTCCAAATGTTGATCTGTAGCATCCTTTCGGGGCATTTTAACTCAAAAATTGCTTAGAAATCTTTGAAGGTGTTGGAGGGGTTTACTGATTCTGAAAACTGCGATGAAAAACTTGGTATTTAGTATTTTCTTTTATATTGCAGTTTCACACTGGCTTTGAATTTATTGGATTTTTGGGACAATAACCCTAATGAATTTCTACACAGTTTTGGCTTTTTTTAACAGAAAATTGGGAAAAAACCTTACATTAATTTCAAAAATTTCGTGTCTACGCCAGCCACAAACAGGGTACGCTGTGACACAGGAAATTGGTAGCTCTTTCATGCACGCATTTGATGTATGCAAAGAGATAACGTGGGAGCTAGAATCGTGATTCAAAAAATTACCAAAAGAGAGGTTTGGGGGAAAACTCGCTCTTATTTCCAAGGTTGAACACAGAAAATATTTTCCGCCGCTAAAACACAATGAGACTCTTAGCTACCTAACAGTGGGTCGGCGCGCGCTAGCGGCAATCTCATAATAGGTGGTACAAAAACTAGATAAATTGAGGGATCCAAAATCTTAATAGAAACATTTACAACAATGCATCGTTGAAAAAGATATCGCCGCGTTCTTCACTATTTCTAATGTGGGAAGGGTTACGGCTAATTTCCAAGCCGTTCCGGCTGCTCTCCTTCGAGTTCGCTGACATTTCCTTCAAAGAAAGGCGGCAAATACGGTCGGGTATAGGAATCCTTTGAAATTCACCGCTTGCTACCACGCTGTTTAATCTCCTGCGCCTTGAGCTCCAAATCGCACCTCGAAGGTCACCGTTTAGCCCGATCACTAGCGCCGCGTTCGCCGGCGCCACCGAAACATAGACGACGTTGGCGACGAAGTAGTTACTCATCCGATCGAGAAGCAGAACAGCGTAGAGCACGTCGACGAGGACGAGCATCGAGAAGTGGCACGCGCCCTGTATCATCAAGGATTTCTCGGCGCGCCACAGATTCCCACTGTTCCTAGTGACCAAAGTCCCTTGCCGGCGACGGATTAGGAAAGCGATCGCAATCGAGTAGCAGACGATGCAGAGGCCGAGGACGATGTACCCGAAGGTGAACTGAAACGCGGCGACGAACGAGGCAAACTTGGACGAGTGGTCGCCCGTCGGGTAGCCGCCGAAGTTGCTCACACTGTAGACCCACGCGAAGACGGAGAGCGCGTAGCCGGGCAGGGCAAAAAGCAGCCCGAGCAGCCACGTGATAGCGACGAGAACAAACTTTGCTCGCCTGAAATTTTTGCTAGGATTTGCTTTTAGGCCGATTCGATTTTCATAATTTTGTAGGGCTTCGATTCGACTACGAAAATTTTTTTAAATTATTTTTTGGAAGACCCGGAAAAGGAAGTTTCTACTTCTTGGTCCCACAGTCTTTTCCTGTTTTTCTGAAAAAACACTACCTGAAATTGAACTCTTGGTAGGTGCTGAAGAGGCAAATCGCAACCATTCGATCGACAGCTACGATCAGGTCGGTGAGCACCTCGACGACCCAGCCGGCGTAGTGAAAGCCGAGGAGGAATTCGTTCAGTCGCGCGGGTCCCGGACAGGCGCCGAGCACGTTGCAGAGGGCACCCCAGACACCGTACGTTCCGGAGACGAGGAGCTCACCGAGCGCCGCCGACAGCAGAAATGTGTAGTACTGACCCTGGAAGTGGCGTCGATTTTTGAGTATGCCCGCGGCAATGAGCGAGTAGAGGACGAGACCGACGAGGAAGAGGAGAGAGTAGGTCAACGCCGCGCCGACGCGAAACGAGAACGACGGGACTTCACCAGTTGTGCCATTTAATTTTGTGTCGTTCATCAGGGAATTTCTCAAATTTTTCAAGTTATATGTTTTGCGGGATTTTTGCAATATTTGTTGAAGAAGAGCTTGCGAGAAGCCAACCCGATGGAAGCAATTATTGCTGCGGCTACGGGCTATTGGATTGCATAATTATCAGCGAAAAGCCGCGCCGAGTACGCATGAAAGCGTGCGTAGGATTAGGACTGCAACCTAATGCAGACTGCCTGGAGTTAGTTAATAATGCGAACGAGAACGAGACAGTGTGTAATCTCTTGTGGCATTCTATATCCTAGAAGCAGAGCTGTATTTTGCACGCTTGATCTATTTATTTTATTTATTTTAGATGTGTACATTTGTAAGCCTTAGAAATAGAATTTGGCCTTTGGATAATTACATAATATAATAAAATAATACAATATAATTACATAATATAATAAAATAATACAATATAATTACATAATATAATATAATTAAATAATGTTTCGTATTTTTTAATAAAATGGAAGAAAATAAAATTTTCCAAAACTTGACCTTCATTTTTGAGAAAGTCTGAGAAATAAAAATACTTTATGCCAGACTCTAACCTTGATTATTTCGAACTTTTGACTTTGTACTGCCTCTCCTAGTGGTCCCACATTTTTCCCGCAGACTTTCATAACAAAGACAAACCCTTATTCAGAAGCGTCAAGATAACTTCACGCGTAGGAAAACGTAGTGGAGATTAATTAAAGTAGAAACACATTCCGACAAGCATATTTGCGCCTTTCTGGCACGTTTGCCTACACGTGCTTTCGTAGTATGCGTTGTTGATTATTGCTTTCCTAGTTTACGTTGTTGATTTTTTTTGCAAAATTTCTATGCCAACTCGCCCGGGCCAGTTGCAGTCGAAAATTGCACAACCATCAACAGAGAATGTGGCCATTCGAAAATGACGTCACAAAAAATTAAAAAAAAATATAAAACTATTTTTTGATTAATAAAATGTAAAAAAATGGAAGAAAATTTTTCAAAAAATCTGTAAAAATTGTTAAAAATTCTTTAGCATTTTTCCCCTCCATGCCGTCATTTCAGGATAGCCAACTCTCGTTTCGAAGTTTTTCGTCTAATTTTTTATCTCACGTTTCGTTCCAACTTGCACCCGAGTGCGCCTAGGCGACATAAAAGTTGTAAATACACAAAAACTCGTCTAAACGATACTGTCAGCATATTTTTTCGAAAACCAACCAGTTTCTTTCTCGTCGGGGTGTCGTCCCGACACTTATGCGACAGAGCGCGAAATTTTTCCCGCCGTCTCACGACGGCCTGACCTCGAGAACACTGAGGTAGTAAAAAATGCAATTGAGGACAATCCCGGTCGGATGATTATACAGCGCTTCAAGAGCTCACCGGCTTCAACTAGAAATATCTCGTGTACACAAAGGCGGGCGTAGGTTGATCTCTCGAGTCGAGTTCGTCGCGTCAGAGCGCTCTTTTCACAAAGTTTTGAAAATTTTACTTTGTGTGCTTGAAAATCTTTCACGTGTTGGGCAAACTGCTAGATTTAGCTAATTTTAGTTCGAACGCACGTGGGATGAAAAGCTCCGCGCTGTTGACCTTGAGAATTACGTAATCTAACCAGCTAGTTTCACTTGCTTTTTGGCGTCGAGAAAAATGCTAATCTATCCTCCTCCCAGCTCACGTGGTCGATTTATCAACACGTGTGCAAAGCGTTTTTCGAGAGTGCCGTGTTGTGCTTATCGCCGATTTTTCCGGTTCGATCCGGTCAACGAGAAAATGCTAATTTTCTGTTGCCCACGTGGTGAGTGGTGCGTAAGCTGTGTTAACTCAAGTGCCTCGATCTGGTTCAATCCAGTAAAAAACCAAGAGCTATAAAATCTGTCACCACGTGGGCACGGGAGAGTAAACGGCTTCAGCCTTTTGAGCTTGTTCATCCTTCAATCGGAGAGTGCTAAGTTTAGTTTTTGTCGGATTTTTAAAAATTTTGTGAATTTACAGAATTTTTTGGCAATTTTATCCATTTTCACGTTGAGAAAATGCCTTCTTCCTACTTATCAGTGTTTATAAAACGTCACTAAAACTTGCACTTCTCGCCGTCTCACTCTTTCTGGCAGCTTGTCTCGCAATCTGGCGAGCGTCAGCCGGGCTGATGCGCCCCAGCGGCGGAAGTGTAGGAACTTTTCGAGCTCGTTTAGAATTTCGAGCCCTGCGAGCTCACGCTGCTGACGTCAATCGGACGCAAACGAAGCATAAAGGCGAAATCGCTGAAGCGTTTCGCTTCGATTTCCTCGGTTGAGTCTACGCCGAAAAATTTTGCACTTTGCGTTCTTCCTGCACTATCGCCTCCTGAAAGGGAAGCCGCCACCCGTTTGCTTATTATCTTCTACTGAACTCCGCCGGGTCGAGGCAAAAAAGCCTCCGCAATTTTCGTGTTTCAGCTGTTTTTTCGTTGCATTTGCCACCCGGATTCCTCGCTTTTCTCTGACATACTACAACCGCGGAACCAAAGGGACAAAAAGGACATTTTTCCTTCCTGGTGAGCCAAGAACTGGGAAAAAAGTTGGAGAAACTGGGACCCCAAACAAAAATCTGTTTGCAGGAAATCAGGTGGAAAAAGCTGTCAGAGGTACCCTTTCAAAAAATTTCCCTCACCAGAGAAAAATTTTAAACATGCATATGCACTATCGATCGCTTGTTCTGGAACCTAATATTATGTCAAATAGAATTTCCCGCATCACCTGATCCGCGACATGTAATTAAAACAAAGTGGCGCTGAAAGCGAATACCCTCACTGTGTAAAGAAAATGGCATTCACTCGATCGCGACTGACGTCATTCGGAAAGAATGGTCGAGTGCGCGTTTGACGCTCGACGTCTCGCGCTCATTCATATGCAATTGCGAATCGATTCTACCTACTCACAGCACAGCAAGGCGTGTTCCCCCTTTTTGCAGACATTCATATATGATGTCAAATCCGGAGAGACGGAGAAAGTCCAGCCAAAAATGACCTAATCTAGCCCTGGGCCGACCAATGGTGCGAGGTTTAAAAAAGTCACGTGACGTTATATGTGAACGTCTCCTGCGCTCACGCGAAGCCATTTTATTTTTGCCCTCGCAGCTCTCCTCCGCGTCGTCCTCTAGGCGACTGATGTAAATAGCTGCCCATATATACTGACGCTTGCGCTTCAGACGGATCATGCGAAACGAAGAAATGAGCACGCCTACAGTCGTTGGTGCCTACGTGCTCGACGAGTCAGACGCGAACGTTCTCGGCCGAGGCAGCTTCGGACTCGTCTTCAAAGGGTACCACAAGACGACCGGCGAGCCAGCGGCGATCAAAAAAGTACCAAGCGATAAGGTGAAACACGAGGAAGCGAAGATCCTCGAGGATGTCCGCTCGGACTATGTCGTCGACCTGCAGAGTACGCACATCGCGGGAGAGTTCACCTACTTTGTGCTCGAACTGTGCGATTGCGATTTATCGGTTTTTCTTAAACGCCACGAGCGGCTGGAGCTTGAGAACGTCGAGCGGGTCGCTGACTCGCTCGCGAGAGGCTATCGGGTTCTGCTGGAGCTGGAGGTGATCCATCGGGATATCAAACCGCAAAACATTCTGCTTGTTCTTGACCATGAAGTCGAGATCCCTGGAAGGCAACCGAAGATCTTGGTCGCGAAGTATGCGGATTTTGGCGTTAGCCGCGAGGTAAAGAAGGGCAGCAATATTCAGCTGTCGACGCTTGCGGGCACGCCGTCGTATATGGCGCCTGAAATCGGGGCGAATATTATCGATTCGACAGTCTACGACGCGCAGGTCGATATGTGGTCGATCGGTTGCGTGCTCTACGAGTGTTTTATGGGGAAGGTGAGTACAAAATCAATAACTCGATAAAAATTAGGTGTAAAATAAAAATTCAAAAATAAAGTGATAAAATAAAAATTAATAAATCAATAAAATTCATGGTAGAATAAAAATTAGTAAATAAAAATGATAAAATAATAAAAAGTAAAGTAATTCAGAAAAATTCATTAAAATCAAATATTTCAAAAAGCAGAAGTCTGAATTAATTTTTCAAAATACCGTACAAAACCGAATAATCCCCTTCGTCGCTTCTAGGAGCCCTTCGACGAGTCGGCACTCTGCAAACTATTCCTATTCGCCGCAAATCGCAACTACGCCGGCTACCAGCCGCCGGCGATGCCAGCCGAGGTGCCCGAGCGCTATCAACAGCTAATCCATCGCATGCTGAACATCAACTTCGCCGAGCGCATCGGTCCACACGAGTTCATTGAGTTCGTTCTCGAGAACGATATGAAATCTAAAATCGCAAAGCCGACGAACGGCGTCGTCGGAAAGCGACTTATTCACTCAATACTCGCTCGTCGTGAATTCTATATGTCTGCCTTTGCGTTCACTTGCAGCTTTTGTGTGTTCCCGAGCTGGTGTATAAGCTGTTCCACTGAGCTTTACGCTATCTAGGGGTGAACATGTTTTACACTGCACATCGCTTATTCGGGTAATAGTTCTTGTATTGGTTTTTTTCTCTTATTTGTCTATATAAACGTGTCTTTTATGAAATATTACACGAGTAAATTATGTCACGTGACATCAGCATGGTTTTGAGGACTTTTTCGAAAATGCAAAAAATGTCAAAAAATCCAGATGTAATTTACTGGAAAATCGACTCGTGTCGCGCGTCGTTCGGCGTGCGTCATTTCGGCGAAAGCTTTGTTTTTGTTAGCTCTGCGCACTTCACTCTTTGTTGTGTATCCGTCGACCGGATCGGAAGAGAAGATTTTCTGCGCATCTCTCGTGGGACGTGCATTTTTATGTACCTTTGGGTGAAACGAAACCGGACAATTTTCGAAAAATGAGCTCAGGAGCTTATCTTCAAAATGACGAACAGCCGCTTAAAGAGGGAGTGACAAGGAGGCTACCTATATATCCCAACAGAAGCTGAGTCTTAGTCTACGTGATTCTAGCGAGGGGCTTCAACAGGAACAATGACGTCACTCCCACTTCGGATGGTCACGTAATCACGTGACTTCCCTAATAGGTTTTCGTGGACGCTCGATCGATCTGAAGTGGTTTCGGAACGATCCGACTGCAAGGTTACGTGAGCGAGAGATTGATAGCGTTGGGTGCTAGTGCTCCTAAAGGGGTGCAAAAATCACATGTTCCAAAAAACGCTGTTTTTGGACCCCACCTTTCGTCGTGTTCCTTCGTGTTCTCTTCGCCTACCCCCTCCCAGGCACGTGTTCTTTGGCAATACCCCTCCCCCAATGAGCGAAAAGCGAAAGTCACGCGGCTCCAAAGCACACAACTTAAAGAGCTTTAAGAAAATTATTCCTGTGCAATGCAAATTTTTTCAAAAGCCCTAAATTTTTTTCATCGGTGACCTCCAAGTAATGTCAAATTTGACACAATTTTGGGAGTTTTCTGCCTGTTTTTCCTAAATTTTTCCCCGAAAAGAACACGTGCTCTTCTCGGCCATCCCCACCCCCGGTCGTGCTCGTTCGTGTTCTTTTCGGCCACCCCACCCGTCGAGCATGCGATTTTTGCCCAACCCCAAAGTTTGAGTCGGTGATTCAGTCCTAGTGTCAGTGTAGGCGGACAATATTCTTTTCCCGACTCGTGAGTAACGCTGAGCGGGAAACGGCAGAAGTAAATGAATTTATGATCTATCGACGTCTGAGCTTCGCCACTCGTAGGCGGTGGACGAAACAAAGAAGATTCACACCACGAGTGTTTTGACGACTTTATTATTTACTTTTTTTCACGTAGTTGTTTATGTTTTGCTAAAAATCACTTTCGACTACGCAGGAAAGATGTGCTTGAGTGCCAATTCATCATCAAAATCGGGGACTCGATTCAACAAGTACACCCGTTTCGGCAAGTTTTCTCTTCCGTCCAAGAAAGTCTATCAACAAAGTTTGATAACTCAGTCCAGCAAAGGCGTCGGCGTGTGATACGCACGTGTCTTCTGGTGTTTCTCGCGGATCATATGTGAAAAAAGATGATTTATCGAGTTTTATTTTGAACACGCACCGGCCAAAACAAGAACGTTTTTTTAAAGTGTATTTATGCACGAAGTGAGGCGAATTTAAAGCATTTTAAAATTTAAATTCACTACGAATCAGCAACAAATTTGCAGATGACCTTTTATCCTCTGCCCGGAAATTTCAGGAGCAAACCGCATTCGGCAGAAAAGCAGACGACAACCTCGTTTAGTATTTTGTTGCATTTTGAAAAGGCTGAACTCTGCACTCGAAAGTAACTGCCATGTCGTGCACTCTTGAACGACGCCGTTCCGCCTTGTCGCGTTGTTAAAAGGTATAGCCGGAGGCCAATTTACGGAACGCCATTTTGAAAAAAAGCGTGGTTAATTGACGAGCAAAAATTGTTTCTCTGGCAAAAAGCATAACTTTAAAATCATCCAAAATTCATTTTTTTGGAATTCATTTTCTCATTTTTTCATTCCAAAATTATGCGGAACTACTTTTGAGATTAAAATTTGCTGCCTCTCTTGAAAAATTATCGATTTTTAGCGCCTGAGGAAGCCTTTCAAAGTAAGGCGAAACGTCGCGTTTTAAGGTGGTGTTTGTTGTTTTTTTATATATTAATATATAAAATATATATATTATTTTTATACTATATTTTTTATATATTATATATATATTATTGTAAAGTCTGCTAGATAGCCTAAAATATTCGCGTCTTCCTAAATTATCGTTGTTTTGTAAAAAATAAAATTTGCGTAGGATTTAGACGCATAGCAGGCTTGCTGATTGAGGTCGCCGCCATTAAAGCTTTCTCTGTTCCAACGTTTCCGCATTAGGACGCTAGCTGCGTTTGCTGATTGCAATTTGCAATTTCGATTTATTTCCATACGGAAGTAGGCGGACGAGAAATCCGTCGAGCTTTGCGGAAAGCCAGAAAGGCCCCTGTTTTCCATTGTTCATTGTGTACTTCGCTGCCTGCTGACATGCGTTTTTTTGCTAGCTTTTCGCTCCCGGAAGTCATGTTGAACTAATATTTACGTTTTATTACTTGCGACAGCTCTTCGTATGTTGTTGCTTTCTTCACATCACGTGGCCTTGCGGGTAGCTTGCACAATGCACGTGAAAGCCACGCGTTCGAGCTTATTTATTGACCGATTTAGAAAACAAGTAAATCGGCAAAGCCGAAAAGGCATCCTGCCGTTTGACAAAAAAACACCAGCACATATGTTTTTGAAGCAAGAGAGAAAAGGAGGCCACGATTTGTCGCCGTACTGCCTTTTTCTTCTCTTGCAAAAAAATTTAAAAAAATTCCCCACTATTCGCAAGTTGGTACATACCATTGGCAAGTTGGCACATACCATTGGCAAGTTGGCACATACCATTGGCAAGTTTGCGGCTACCATTGGCAAGT
>JAQGBB010000320.1:0-21032 GCA_034691745.1 Prismatolaimus dolichurus
CCCATCCCCTATGCCCAGCCGACAAAAGTTAGCGGAGATGTGAGCAACTTGCAAATGGTATGTACCAACTTGCCAATGGGAGGGTGGCAAAGCCATCCGAACAAAAAAATTTTCCCTACACGAAAGCTAGGAAAACTAGTACATAGACAAATCGTGGCCTCCTTTTTTCTTTTGCTTCAAAAATTTCTGTACTCATGTTTTTGCAGTAGGCAGGATACACTTCGGCTTTCAGCCGCTGCACTTGTTCCAAATCCAAAGGAATTGTGATTTCCTTGTGTAGATAGCCTCAGCTGTTACGAGTGCTATCAGGACGTGTTTGAAGACCCGCAAGATCGACTCGTTCTTTCTGACGTCTTCAAGCTGCCATCGAAGAGCCCAAACTGCGAGGACAAAAATTTCGCCGACATCGTCATCTCTCAGCTGCCGTGCAACAGTGCATGTGTCATCGTCACAACGAATGTGACCATACAGTCTGGTGATCGCCGAATTAAGAATGCCCTGCCTAGCCCGACCCATTTCATTTAGATGCACTCTGAGAAAATGAATCTGTTTACTGTCATAGATTATAACTACATACCACCTAGCTAGAGGTCAATGAACTTTCGAGCGGTAACTGCTTATAGGGCGAAACCTCTTCGTCACTTTGCGCGGGTGCTACAGTAAGCTCGTTCGTATGGCGTCAGAGACGACCGCGTCGCCACAGACATTCAACGATCACTGCACTGAAATGACACTTGGTCCAAACTATCGCAGTTCCACAATGTGCTTATGCACCGGAGAACTCTGCAACTCAGCGTCGATGGCCGTTCAGCAAGCCCTGGTTCAACAAAGATCTGGAGCAAGTAGTGTCACGATCCACCGTTTCATCATGATTCTCGTCTTTCACTATCTCCTGTTCTCGTTGCTCATCTGACATTGACAATTTGACAAACCAAACGAATATCATGGAAAAACAGCCTGTAATCTTTCGTTGCTCGCACGATTTTCCTTCGCTGCAAATTGCCTTGTCAATGGTGGCTTTAAAACTTTTTTTCGAAGTGACGATAGGGCTACAGAGCGTCAAGGCGAGAAAGATTACATCGTTTTCAACGTCGGCCTTGCAGAAGGAAAAAAGAGAAGAATGTAGTCTAGAAGTTATACATCCGCCCTCCGATACCTTTTCATAAAACGTCCTAAAAGATGACAGAAGAGCCGTTTTGTAGGCTGAAGAATGCATACCGCAGGAGTGAATGGGGCTATACATTTATGACGTCATGTAAAAATTCGAATTTTCTGACCCCCTCCCCCACACGTCACGGGTACTTATAACACATAAAATCACTTTTGGCCGGACCCCCCACCCCACCCTCAAACCGTGACGTCATAGATGCATAGCCCCTATGTTAACGTGAGCACCCTCGGGGTGTGTAATGAAAGCAGTCCACCACGACCCCGATTGAGCAAGTTGGAGACGTGCAAGCTGTTGCCGCCTCTTCGTCTGCTGGAACGGATTTTTTATTACCCAAAGTTTGGTTATGATTTGTGCGAACTTGGGATTAATAATTCAACGCTAACCACATGTCGCGCGAGTTGCCCCATCGATATGTAAACAAAACATTGCCGTCTGGCGAGTATAATAACGAGTTGGAAGTTGTGCATCGTAATCGACAATAATTGCAAAGTGACAGATAGAACGCCCCGAGCGTTTACTTTGCGGAGTTTGAAGGACGAATATCGTTTCAAAACATTTCGGTCTGACGAACGACGTTCTAGAGGCACACGCCTGGCGTTTCACGTCCGATCGACGTGCCGTCGTCGTCGTCACTGAACAGTTGTGAAACTGAAACCGTCTTCGTTGATTTTGCGAAGAAAGCGTGGGCGCGGTTGGTGACTTCATTTGCGAAATGAAGTTGGAAGTTAGAACGACGGACGAACGATAAAGTGGCGAATCGCATGTTTTGGAATGAAGACGGCAACGAAATCTAAAGATACACACATCGTTTCATTTTCGTTTCTCCGAAAGGTCGACCAGAATGAGTCCACTTTGTTTGCTCTATACGCCGCGTGTTGACGGAACGCATTTGCTGCTAGAGTGACTGATGAATGATGTTGGATGTTGATTTTAAAAGATTAGCCGACATTCTTTTCCGTTCACAAATGTTTCTCCTCGTATGTTGGTCGGCTCGTCGGTCTGCGTTTCCTGACTTCTCTACTTCATACTCAGAGAGCCGTGCCTTTGTTTGTTAGCAAGTCGGACCCTCCCTCCGTCTTGCCACGAGATGAACCATGCAATGATACGATTACCAAAGCCTTTTGTCAAACTTTCCTCAAATATGGCGGGACGTCAAAGACTCGACGTTCACTTCCGTCCACGTTCATCGTCGCATGACAGATTGAGTCTGACTTTATCCTTCCGCCTTATCAGAATCCAAATCCGGGTCCTTCGGATTAAATTTGCAGATCGCTTTTGACAGACCAAATTGAGCAATTTGTGAGGAGCTCAGACAGTATGTTTGATACACGGTGGACGATTACATACATCCCGCCTACCCAATCTGCGTCTTTGAGGGACGTACGAAATCCGTCATTAATTGTGATCCTTTTGTGTGCTAACCATAGTCCGACAGTTCATCCGCTTTTTGTTGCGTGGCGAGCATGCTGTGTTTAGAGGATTACATACGAGAAGTATGCATCCCCGCGGTTCTCACTTCAATATTGCACGGTCGGGCCTATTATTTTCGGCTTCAGAGCAAGGCTGTAGTTGGACCGTATGTATCTAGAGGACGGTGCAGCTCCACACCTCATGACCGTTGAGACAAAGAAACGGCCACGCTCACTCATGTTTTCTCGGACGCAGGTGCTACTTTTCCTCCTCAGAATATCGATCGCTCATCGCGATCCGAAAGACGCATCCTCATCGATGCGATGGCCGCCCCCAAAATGTGATGTGCAAGATGGAAAGCTGTCAACACAGCTTGATTGATTAGTTAAAACAAAGTCGCTGTTTCGGACACAGTTCGATTTTTCTGGTTGCTGTTCCTCACTCACCCTTAAATTTTGCTGAGTTCCTTTACACGACGACCACAGTCAGTTACTCATAAATACGATCCCTTCCCGATATTTTTGTTAGAAAAGTCATATCATATCATTTTCAAAAAGCCCACCGTATATACGACGTGAAGAAGTGATGAGAAGTGGGTTAGAAATTTGCGTCCATATGGTCCCGTTACGTCGTTTTCGTAACGGCCGCATGTTTTTCCCTTGATTGGTTTGTTTCAACTCTGTGTAATGTGACGAACTCATGGCAATACGCGACTAATTTTCCTAACATTTTCGCCAAATGACTTGGACGAACGATGCCTCCACTGACCAACACACGAACGGGAGCACGGTGAGAGTTGTCTAGCTCACCTGCCTCCGACAGCATGCTGCAGGAGATACGATCTGTGGAAAAGGACATCGCATATATTGACCAAACGATTGAAGGGGTGGAGAAGCTACCTCGATGACTCACTTGTGCTATTGTTGTACGAACAAGTTGCACTATTTGCATAGCTCGATTCCTTTCTTCTGAAACATCTGCAGCAATCCGTTCGACCTCCCTATGGTACTGAACTCCCAATATGGTTCATCCACTTTGTCCGCCTGTTCACCACGCCCGGTGATCGAAGGTCTTTCACACGGTTTCCGTGGAGACACGAGGGAGACTAAAAACTGCTTGTTATTTATAGCATATGTTGTAGCCTATCTATTTTGCTGCTTTTTCGACACTGTCGTCGTCGCCCCCGTATTTCGACAAATTTCTGGCTCGCAGGCGACACAATCCAGCGGAGTGCATCGCCTGCGTTCCAGAGTGGACACGGACCTGCACATACCAAATTACATATAAATAGTATCATCATTTGTTATCGCACACATGGTTGAGTGCAACTTGAACGGCGGCGAATTCTCACACGGTTCCCACAAGCACCGTCCGAGTGAGTGATGACACCCCGCCCGACCCGATGGCGCGTCTCAGCTGCTGTTCCCGTGTGATGAAGGACAAGCTTGTTTTCACACCGACTGAAAGAAGGCGGACGGATTGCAGCTTGCGACGATTGAAATGAATGAATCGAAGGCTCGCGTAAGCTAGTATGTAGCTAACTCTACACACTCGACTCAATGAAAGCATGAAATGCGAGAGGAACTTCCATTTCCCTCTTCCCGGCTCAATGGCAGTCTGCCTTCAATGACAGAATGCCTGCTTGTCAAGAGGTTGGGCACTGACGCTCTCGCCAACAAGCATGTAATTAGCTCTTGCGGATACGCAACGACGTTCGTGTACCACTGAAGGGATCCATCAATCCAATCGCTTTGGCTTTACCCTACTTCAGAATGAAAAAAGTTCACGTCGGCGGCCACTCGTTGCGCTGTCCGTAAACACTCGTTTTGAAAGCTGATGCTCTGGCCAGTGTTCCACTGGAAAACTTCGAACTGCCTGATGCCAGCTTCATCGCCACAGGTTGCTGCTTATCTATCTTCTCGCGTTCTTACACTACATTTGCGTATGGTGCTGTATTAGCTCAGCTTCTCTGTTTTAGCTCCCACAATTGTGGACCCACTGGATACCAGGCGTGACTCGCTGATCGAGCGTGTTATGTGTATCCGGGAAATCTCTGTTTCCTGCTAATTCTACTCGTCCAAATAAAAGCTAAACTGCTGATGAATGAAAAGCCCAGGAGATAAATAATCGTTAACCGACCATTTCCTGTGCTGGCCGCTTCGCTGTTTGCACATGTTTTTTGTGGTTGAACTTTATTGCCAGCCCTGTCACCTACCCACGTGATTTGTCATTTACTCAAAACACATCCGATCCCGACGGAATGACCACGAAGTAACGTCGCGAAGTGGCAAATTTCCATACTTCGTCTTCATATCATTCCTTCTTTCGATGAGTAAAAAACTTACTGCACACGTCAACAAGCACAGCCTCGAAAAGCAAACAGAATTTTTGAGATAAGCAACATCATGCAGTATTTGTTTCCTGTCCTTTCTCGACCTCGATTGTCCGTCCCCTTAACCTTCTGATACCATCCGTACGTCGAAGCGCTTATTGCTATTCATATTGCTGCCACCGAGTGTAGTAGGTATTGGTACTGTACAAGTACGAGCAGTGGACGGATCCAAAAGTAAACTTTGTTTATGGGATTAGGAGCCTCGTTTTATGGGTCCTCGTGCCTACTTACTGTGCTGGGGTATTATTGTTTCTGAGCTACAGAATCGACTTGGCATCTAGGCACCGTTCGCAGTTTCTTGCCTCTTTCTCCCAGTTTTATCGCATTTCTCGCTCCGCACCTTCACGGTATGTGCGTTTTTAGCCTTGAGCAAAACCGATAAGGACTGTTTTAATGGACTTGCTGAAACATTTTGGCCTTTGCGACAGCCATATTTCTTCCTCCGCTTCTGTGGCGGCAACACATCTACTTGGTAAAAAGGAGTTGAAGACCAATGCCGAAAGCGGTTTTTTTCCAGCACAGACGCTTGGCCCACGTCCCAACCGTCAGATTTTGCCTGGCCGAACTATCGAAATGCAATTCCATGTTATGCTTTGCAATCAAAGCCGAAACAAACTTCGCGCCACTCCACGTCACCACAACCACTTTGGAGCCCGCTAAGCGGCAGCTTTCATTGGGCCCCTTACCGCTCGACGCCCTGTCGGGTCGACGAGTTGCTGCGTTGTTAGCTGTACTCGAAGTTATTCGAGAGCATGCGGTTGTGTTTGCAATGCGCTTGTACGACCGTTGTTTTGACGGCGCTTGGCGGGTCACTTTTGAGCATTTGAGTTGGTTGCCACTCGAGACGATCGGTGTGCTTCTAATTGCGGTGCGGTCGTTTTTCAGCTTACCTGTTTGGTATCTACCTCATTCGTCACTGCCTGTACACTATTAGCCGGTGATTGGTGCGAGCAGTGGAAGCAGCCAAGTTGAGTCCTCGTGACGCCTGTCAAGTGAGTTTGACTACCTCCTTGTGTATTGTTATGTTGCTCTTTGGTATCCTCTTACCTGTTTGCACTCCCGAGTGTCGTACGTTCGAGCAGACTAGCACTCTTTGCTCACATATAGCTTCATTGCATGCGACTGTTGTAGAACGAAGTTTTTGAGGAGAAAACGAAAGTGATTCGAAACGCGTTAATGTTCACAAACGAGTCGACCCGATTTCACCGATTCCATTCCTTTGACCATTGGATTATGTAGTCTGATGGTCGAATTACGGAGATCCCCTTCAGCATCTTGACCACCGTCGGGTCTAACCGATTCGTTTCCTATGAATCTTTGAATCGACCCGATTCATTTCCTTGGCAGTGGAACCCGATTTAATTCCTTAGACTGTGGAATCGAATTGATTCGGTTCCTTTGACAAATCGATCGACTCTTGACCCACCGCCCAATCGATTTGACCCCGATCGCAGTCGAAGCACCCCGATTCAAACACAATTCCCTTGATCGTTGAATCGAACCGATTCGATTCCTAATATGCAGCGAGCTTCGAATGTTTGTAAAGCACTTAGCAGGCACGTCGGGCTCAGCCGTGGAAAACTTTCAGAAATGAGCCCAACTTGGCACTTTTACCCTACTTCCACACAAATTAGAAGTTTCGGGGGCTCAAGCCGAGAAAGCCTGTATGGCCCTACTCCCCTGCTTAGGTATTCCTTGCATTAGCCATTTGCGTGATTGCAAACTTGAACTTGGTACAAACTTGCGTCGTGTTAAACCGGCATATTTCATTTCCAATTTTAGTCCCACTCCGTTGGCCCACTGTTGCCGAAACTCAATAAATGGAAAAGCTCACGTTCACACGAGTCGCACGTCACACCCAAGATGTCAATGCGAACGTGGGCGACGATCTGCACATGCTGAAGCTCGCGTCAAGAAAGGCAACCGCTGAGCTTAATACGCCGTTAGAAAAGCAGCTGCGTCGTAGGTCGACGGGCGGACGCGGAGGAACATCGACTCTCTTTGCGTGCACGACCCTTAACGACGAACTGGAGCGGTGCACGAGAGCAGTGGGCGGGGCTGTCGTTCCCGAAGCGTTCTTTGGGGAACAAAAAAGAACGCGTCCGCTAGGTGTATGTATTGAATCTCCTGCTTGTTCATCGCCAACACTCTCCATCGAGAGCACTTCCTCAGCGTCATCAACGCACTCCGGTAACGGGAACCAGCACCGTCACTGGTTGCTCAACAACAACAACAACCATCGGCAACAGCAAGAAGTCCTTACGGTCTCGACGTCCGCTGTTGCGTTGATTGCGCGCACTAATAACTTTGGACAGCATGTGCTTTCGCCAGTGCCCGAGACTGAACTGAGCCCCCTGTCATTATCCTCATCTGCGGCAAGCAAAAAGTCGTCCGCGCTGCGGCAGCGGCGAAACGAAACAAAGCAGGCGGAAGCCGGGGCGGAGGAGGGAACGGACGAAAGTTTACTCAAAACTCATCCGAGCGAGAAAAATTCGATTTTGCAGCTAAATAATAGTAGCGCGACGGAAGCTGCACACTCGCAAGTATCGGCAGACTTGCCGGCTGCAAAGCAGCTGCGCTGTTCGAACTCCCACGCCGCCGCTGTTGCAGATAACAAAGCGACAGAGGCAGTTGCTCCGTTCTTGGCAGGAAACGCCGCCGTTTCAGCTGTCGGAGACTGTCGCAGCTCGACGACGACAAAAGTGCTTATCGGGAATAGCCACAGTGTCGTGAATTCTACCAACTCATCTCCCCCTACTTCCACTGCACGCAATGTTGCACCGCTCGGTGAGCCGGGCTACGATTATAGCAAGCATCTTCGTCCGAAACCGGCAACTCGCGCCAAATCATCTTCCGTCTACGGGAGCATTGCGAACGCTGTCGCCGGTCTTCGCGGACTGACCGGTGGCTCGCGAGCAAGTCGAATTCGTCCGAACTCGGCGATCGTTGAATCCGTCTCAGCGAAGCAGGCGCCGGCCACAAATCGCCTTTTGGAGAACTTTCTCTCCCCATTGCTCTCGTCATCGCTGTCGACCAAGAGTCTCGCTGATAACGGAGGTAGCAAGAGCGCCGGCATTCACAAGTCTGTTGCGCCGTCGAAAAGCGGAGGTGAGGACGAATATGAAGTGTACACTTTTCCGCTTAGAGCCCTCACAGCATTCTGCACCATGTGGAAAAGTACTTTGGACCATAGAAAAACCAAGTAGTGCTCTGGGGCTGCATGCGGAAAAGCACGGCATGCTTTACCTACCTACTCGATTACTTTACGTAACATTATACCATCGACGACGGTATCGCACCACTCATAATTAGCAGTGGTAAATAGCAAAACTCAAGGATCCACTAGGCTACTTCCATCGCATCTGTCTCATCAATAAATACACAATCATTGGCTCCACAGTCGTCATCGTTGGACGTATTCTGTCTCGTTGAACTAAACTTGCGGCGTGGTTAAAAAGCGGCCGTTCGACGTGCGCGGGTGGTTTTGTTGATTTTCGACGCTCGTATGGCGTTACAAGCTTGGTTACGCTTTCACTGCTTTTTCTCGAGCTCTTTCTCACTTTTGCTTCGTGGTCCGCAGACGTGCGTACACTTGTAGGTAGTACGTTTTGAATGAGGTGCTCGCTGTCCGCTGACGTGGCCACTGCGTTCAATAGAAGCCAGTTCTAGTCCGTGCTCAATCGTCGACCATCGACGATCGTTCGTTCTTTCGAACACAGTACGTCGTGTGGCCTCGAAACGATTCTCGCTGCACGTTCCGTCCATGAGTTCATTTCTGCGATCGATCAACCTGTGTGGTCGTCGGAAATGGCAGCCACAATTCACACCTCCCGTTTCTTTACCGGTCATTCATTGAGGGGATTGAAGCGAGCGGACGCTTTGAAGGGCAGTTGAGGCCTGTACGTGTCTGTCTGTCCGTGATCACCCACTGGTGACAACACGATCAGTGTTCACAACGCGCGCCACGCCATCCCGCTATTGTCGGCCGTGTAGATGCATACGTGTATTACGTTTCGATTCGAACTTTTTTGCACAGAGTTGGCGGCGATCGGCCAACTGAATGGGCTTTTTCGCGCGCCGCTGCATGCATTGCTGTACGACACGACTGCGTCCTACGTACTCTTCTCGTGTTTGCGTGTCATTTTCGCTGATTGCAGTTCTTCGACGTACGTCCCAGTGAGTGAGTCGATGCGAAAATTGTTGTCGCACTACTTTTGTTGTAGGAGGAGAAGCGAGAGGAGAGGAGGAGAAAATGTGCATCGCACAGTGAGTTGTGCGTTCTTGTCAGTTCAGTGTACGGACGCTTTTCCCCTTCCGTCACCTCGTTTCGTTCTCCCTCACCAATCGTACGCAATCTTCGATTTTGAACTGTAAGCCGCGTTCTTTCCGTCTCGTTATATCGACTCACCTGCAGTCGAACGACGCTGTCTCACCTTCTCTGCTCTAGCCCGATTTTGTTGGCCGTAAAAAAGTGACTGTATAATCAAAATTCCTACGCCTGGATTTTCTTGTTGTTCCGATCGAACAACTCTGCCTACGTATGATACAACAACGAGCAGAATCATTCGTGTGACACATAGTGCGACGACTGGCCGTTATGTGGAATTTATCGTTTTCCGAACGACGCGGTGAGTGAACGTACTAGCTGTTTGGTTCAGAGACTCGGGTCCATTCCATAGTGGACATGGAGAAAAAGCTTGGAAAGGCTTACCTCAAAAAGCTATTAGCTGCTGCTATGTTTGAAACAGATGGACACTAATAGGAAAATACCGATTGACCTAGGACGAGCTTAAAACTTTTCCGCTCGCACTCTACGACTGGAAACCGGGGCTCAGCGATGTTTACGTTTTCAGTACGAGTGCTTCCGGATGTCATAGCGAGTGGGAGCGTCCCATTTATTGAGTAACTTGTGGGAATCATGTAAGCTTTTTTGCGTGTAGAGATAGGGTAGGCTTGCTTTGCTGAAGTTAGTTGCCAGCGCGTAGCGCTGCGTCGACTGGATCGTATCGAATTGGCCGCATGAAGGCAGCTCATTCATAGGATGCGTCCGTTTCGATAGCTAAGCATCAAGTGCGGCGTTCATTGATTAATCTAGCTAGCATACGCATAGGGCTGCTTTCTTTCCGTTCGTGCATTCGGTTCATTCATGGTCGTGGTTGTTTGCATGCTTTCTCGTCTAATCGAATCGATTTTAATTCTGCTGCGCCAACTCGCATGTTTTATTATTCCGCCCGTTAGCTTAACTCGCTCGCTCTTCGTTCGCTTTGACTGATTAAAAACGCGTACGTACGTTCTATGCGTGCGACACGCACTTCTAAGATTGGTCCAACTACGCTAAAGCACAAGTGCACATATACTATTTGCATGCTCTGCACGCTATGTTAGCAAGTCTTCGATAGCGCACTCGATATATCGTTATGCAATAGTGCATCATGCATATACACTGCGAGCCGATGTCCCTATGCCCATATGGGTACCGTATTATTTCGGATTTGCACTCCTATTCCTGGCTGGTTTTACACTGTTTCTTATAATAAATCTTTGGAAGCGCATATCAAAACTTATGCAACATGCGGTTCGCGTGTGCAAAACCGGCTATGGGTAGAACTGGTTTGCGAGATAATACGGTGCAGGCAGGTGGGACCGTACTCTTCAACTGCGTCCCGAGTTTCGATCATGTTTGCGACTCAGGTCTTTCCACCAAAGTATTCGACCGGCCTGGACATGTAGCCTACCGTAACCGACAACTTAGCTAGTATGTGGGCGAAGTTTACGGCAATAAATCACGCGCAGGGGACTCATATATCCTCTCCTCCCTCATCTGCTTGTCATGTTCATCCTCGTTCGCTGGTTCGCGTGCTTCGTCGAAGACCAGACGATCTCATGAGCTAACAAGTATAAAATGTGAACAACGCAAAGCAGTTGTCAGAAGGTATATCCTGTAGGTATCTAATCGACATCTGTTGAGTGCTCGACAGTTGATCTTCTCGTCGTCATCGGCATAGAGTTTGATCAATAATTTTTCTTCCATCCCTCGCTGCACTTTTCGCTCTTCGAGTTCAGACATGCAGCTGTGCCTAAGGTGCGCCGCCGTTGCGTGATCCGCCCATGCAGCTTAGCTTGTCTACGTGGGCAACACCTGCACACGTAATGGTACTCCTAGCTAGCAAAGCATCTGCGAAGCAATACATCCGCATCTATTCGCCCTAGCTAGGTAGCTACCGCAGCTCACGCATGCAAGCAGAGAGTGCCGCCTTGCTGCATGCATTACGTCCCGTGCCGCCATATACATAAATACACACCGCACGAGTGTAAAGGTATCCAGCTAACTTGATTTCACGGCACGAGATCGAGGAGTGAGAGCCTTTACAAGGCTTGCGCCGTAGCTAAAGGTCGGCAATGCGAGCTGGGTCTACATCAAATCGACTTCTCTTGCCGCTTGTTTTGCAGGCAGCGCGCAGTCTTCATCGATCGGAAGTCTGACAAGTTATCAGTGTCGACAGTCAGCGAGTCGACCCTCGTTGCAGTCGGCATTCCACGAGTACGAACAACCTCCACTCTCCAATGGTCGTCATCCGACCGCAGCGGCTTACGTCGCCGCCGGTGCTCATCGACCACTCGCCGCGTCGCAGCCACTAGCTGCATCAACGCCGGTCATTAGCGCGGCGGATCAGGAAGTGAATAGCTTTACCCCTCGAAAGTCTGCAACTTTTGTCCTCGAAGCGTACGAGAAGTCACCCGGTGGTGGTCGGTTAGCAGTCGTCGCCGAAGAGCAAACTAACTGGCCTGCTGCGGATTCAGCTATCCATAGGACCCGTCTACAGAACGGTCGGTTCGCCGTTCATCAACCGATTCGACAGACTTCTTCATCCACCGCTGGTATGGCTGCTCCTCTTCGAAACTACTCGCCGCCAGCTTCCTCACGTGGAGCTTCACACAGCGTCCAGAACGCTTCGCAACTGTTCGCAACACGCGCAACAGTCGCTGCAGCACCTGCTTACCCTTACGCACTGAACATGATGCAACGGAGTAGTTCGAATCTCGATCTGCAGTCGGCATCGGCGAGTGGTCGTCGCGGAAGTGGTCCTTCTTTGACCACGTCGGTAACGTCCAACTCGAATCCCGCACCGCTTGCCGCTCTTCGCGAGTACGGAAGTACCTCAAGCATCGATCTGATCGCGATGGATTTGCAGCTTGTCACTGGCCAACGCGGTTGGCCGTACGGCAACACCCCCAACACTGCAGCGATGAAGTCTTCTGCTTCGTCGCAGTCGGCTAGAGGCGCGAAAGCACCGTCCACATCCTCACCGGAGAAAGCCGGGAAGTTAAAATCCACAACTTCCACTTCTGTGCAGCGAAGCGGAGTCAACTTCGCTGCTGACAGCAAAGGTCCTTTCGCGACCTCGGCATCAAAACCCCCAAGCAAGCTCGTCACATCCGGCTCTGTGAAAGAGAAGTCGAAACCGGGCCGGACAAAATCACTCGCGAACGACAGCATCTTTCGGAAGTTGATCGGCGGTGCTGGCAACAAAACGGGGTCGACGGAAGAACAAAGTGGACAGTACGGAAGTGGTGCACTCCGAAGTGGATACAGTGAGCAGTCCGACTCAGGCGTCGGTGAACCTTCGGGGGAGGAACGCTTCCGACGGAAACTCTTCGCTCATTATGACTGCGCGTCGGCGATCGCGGTTATCGCCGCCGATCCGAGCATCGTTATCGAACGGTCGTCGAGTATCGTGCCCAATATGACGACAGGTGCGTCTGCTGCGAGTCGTGGTCGTGTTCTCTCACCCCAGGGATCCTCGGAGGAAGCTGTGTCGACGAACTCGAATGGAAGTGGGGAGAACACACCGACGAGTGGGGCGGCACCTGATGCACAGCTGCCGGCGATGGACGCTGGAGATGGAAAGAGCAATGAGTTGCTTCTTAGTTGTCCGACGTTTCGGAACGAAATCGGACTTGAACGGACGCGCCAACTCGCATTATGCAAGGTATGCAAAGTGAGGCAAAACCAGGGGGATTAATCGGAAAAGTACGATAGATCAGTGGAGGCAAATCCGGGGGATTAATCGGAAAAGTACGATAGATCAGTGGAGGCAAAACCAGGGGGATTAATCGAAAAAGTACGTGTCCTTATCGTTGTAGGAAACGGAGAGCGACTGGACACAGTCTCCCTCAGCGCTGGCTTCTCCATCGGAGAACGTCGAAACATGGCATCGACTGCCATCCGCTGCCGAAGTGTCCGTTCTTGAGAACGTCAGCGGAATCTATCTCGGTGGCAGACTGTGCGCCAAGCGCCTCGCCGAGACGCCAACAATCGAGTACGTCGATCAAGGCGCCTTCTACTATCGGCACTGTTTCGCCGGCAAAGGTATTCACCTATTCTGTTCAGCTTACTCGCTGTTCAACTCATCCCCATTCCAGCACACCAAAACTACTTCGGCATCGACGATTCACTCGGTCCAGTCTCCGTAAGCGTCATTCGTGACCGCGTTGACCCTGCCGACGCTCATCAATGCTCGCTCTCTTCATCCTACATCTATCGGGTCATTCTTCGGCTCTCTGATGTACGTACACACCTTTATTTCTCACCCGACATGGACGTGCAATTCGTGCTATAGTTAACGACATTCCGTGGTTCGATTCTCGAAGAGTCTCTCTCGAGTTACCAGTACAGTCGACAACAGGCACTCGCCGAACAGAGTCTCAACTCCCCGGCAGGCACTGCGCCGTCTCAGTTCAGCGGAGATGCTGCCAGTGGGTCCGCGGGGGGTTCTGTTAAGCTACCGATTCGCGAACTACTTGAGCTTATCTTCCCGGACCTGCAATTGAGCTGTCTGCGACTCGCGGTACCCGTGCCTCGCACAGAGGAGATGCTTCTCAAACTCGATGAACAGTCGGTAGGGTTGAGTTGCAGAACATGGTGCACGTACCTAGTTAGCTACAAGGCAATCGTGTTCTAATAGATTACCACGCGCTATAAAGTCGGAATTCTTTACTGCAAAGCTGGTCAATCGACCGAGGAGCAGATGTACAATAACGGTAGGTCGCCAAAGCGATGCTCTTTAAAGAACGCAGCTGAAATGACGTCCGTGTAGAAGTGGCAGGACCACTCTTCGACGAATTCCTCGACATGCTCGGTCAACGTGTTCGCCTCAAGGGTTTCGACAAGTACAAGGGCGGACTCGACACTAAAGGTGCTTATTCTACAGCGTGTTGTTCGTCTGCCATGTTTGCTTACTCTACAGGTGAATCAACGGGTCCTTTCTCACTCTACACGACACTCGAACAGTACGAGATCATGTTCCATGTTTCGACACTCCTTCCGTTCACTGCGAGTAACAAGCAGCAGGTAGGATTGTTTACTGACCTATATACCAACAGAACCTGCCGATTGTTCTCGATGTAGAATAAACCCCCACCACTGGAGATTCTTTTGATTTCAGCTCTCGAGGAAACGACATATAGGGAACGACATCGTGACGGTGATCTTCCAGGAACCCGACGCGTTGCCGTTCACACCGCAGACGATTCGCTCGCACTTTCAGCACGTCTTCATCGTCGTGCGGGCGCACTCGACTACGAGTGCCGCCGAGAAGCAGGTCTACAGGTACGAGCAGAACTGCTGTTTGAGTATTCGTACATGTACTGTGTACTACGTACTGTACGTACTTGATTCTATTCATTTATGACACTGTCTCGCTTCCCCTTCTAGCGTTGCGGTAAGCCGCAGCAAAGATGTGCCTCCGTTCGGGCCCGAGATTCCGGCTGGCGCAACGTTCAAGAAGTCGAAGACATTCCGCGACTTTTTGCTCACAAAAGGTACGTACACTGGACATGTGCTGAGTATCGTCACAGCGTGAGATCTTTATCCCCTTCTAGTGATAAACGCCGAGAACGCTGTTCATCGATCGGACAAATTCGCGACGATGGCTGCACGCACGCGACGTGAATATATGCGCGATCTTGCCGAGAACCATGTGACCAGTCATAGTCTACCCGATGCTGCTGGCTCGAAGCTAACAAGTAGTTATTGATAAGCCGTAGTTAGCGTCGCATTCCTTCGTTTATTCGCTGTTATCGTTTTAGGCAAATTGCTTGGCGGTGGTAGCAGAAAGAAAGATCGTCCGAGGCCGAAACTCGTTCTCGGTGCTTGTGTCAAGGGCGCTGTCATCTGGGAAGCTCAGGTTAGCAGACTTGATCGTACGTACATCAACTGTCGCAGTGGAGTTACCAATCGGTTCGCATGTACGTGCGTAATGCGTACGTTCGTATATGGGTCCGTACGTTCGTATCTGCTTGCGTACGTACGTTTGTGTGTGCTGGACGTGTGTACATACGTACGTTCGTATGTACGTAAATTCTTGTGTCGGTGCCTTCATAGGTACGTTCGAGCACGTACTTACGTACGTTCGTTGTGCCCACTTTCTTTCGTATGTCGCTGTCTTCTTAGCAATTTTCGCATGTGCGTACGTACTTACGTACGTTCGCATGTGCATGCATACATTCGGTTCGTATAGGCGTGCATGTACGTACCAAATGGTTATTCATACACACTGTGCATTTAGTCATTGATTTGCTTTAGTTTATTTCTCTTGCTTATATCTTTCTCTTTCATTTCAGGTAGAGGACTTTTCGCTTTGCAAACCGATCTCAGCTTTACTCGCCATCTCATGCGACAACATAGTGATCATCGAGCAATCGAGTAAGAATGTCTTGTTCAACACCCGAACACATTCACTCATCGGCTGGACCTCACATGGGCACAGGTACATTCTTTGCATCATTATTTGTTCATTCGCCTCTGCTATGTCTATCTCGCACTTCAGTCTCAAGCTTTACTACGACCACGGTGACGTGATTATCTTACGCACGTCCGACGACGAAGAACAAGAAATCCACGAGATTATCCTGCGCCTCAAAGCAGTCACCAAAGGCTGCGAAGTAAGTACTGTATGTAATCGAATGAGTACGCAAGTACATCTCTCCGTACAGACTCAGGAAATGGTCCTTCGAAAGAACGCACTCGGTCAACTCGGCTTTCACGTCCAGCACGAGGGTGTCGTCACCGACGTTGAGATGTACGGCTCGGCGTGGCAAGCGGGACTCCGTCAGGGTAGTCGACTCGTTGAGGTACGTTGAAACAGACGAGGGATTATTTCTCTCTGACTTGTCTTTCCTGCAGATTTGTAAGGTGACGACCTCGACATTGACGCACGATAAGATGATCGAACTTCTTCGCACGTCCGCTAACGTACGCGTACTTGTCATTCCACCACTCGAGGACGGATCGCCGAGAAGGTACGTGTACGTATGTCTCATTGTACGTAGGCTCTCGCTCTCCCACCCTGAGATGCATCGAGGCTTCTATACGTACAGTACGTACTTGCTCGGGTACGCCCCTTCCTGCAACAGCTGACCAAGGCAGACGGATCAATGTCGCTTCCTAGGGGCTGCGATGACGCCTACTGCAGTTCGGTGCTCACCACCGAGTCAGGTTTTCTCGAGACCGCCAGTTCTCCTGCAGTGACAACAGGTGCTGCATCATCTCCCTTGAAGCAACAACAGCATGCACTGCAGTACAGACGAGCGAGTGGTGGTCCACCGAGTTACAGTGTTGCCGTTGGCGCTGCTCGTCATTCGCAGGCCGGTATCGCTCGACGTCAGATGCTCGGAAGTGGTGTCGAATTGCCCGAATACGATGGGAGTGGTTTCGATCCGATGACCGACTCGTAAGTTCTGATCGATGTCCTCTCCATCGTCAGCAAGCGATACTTTCTCGTTCAGACCGATGCAGAAGTCGAGCGATGCAAGCGATATCCGAAGTAACTCAGCGGATCAGGGATTCTTCAGTGGTGGTGCCACCGCGGATTGTCGGGTGAGTCGAGTGCAGAAAGTTGCGATGGATGAGATAAGCGATGTTCACTACTGATTCTAGACGAATACGATAAGCAGTGCGTCCAGTGACGAGAAGTGGTATTCGAGTCATCCGACAACTACAACGTCGAGTAGTTGGTCGACGCAGCCCGAGTCTGGATATGTTGGTGGACGGCCGACGACGGATACTCTGTCCTCGACGGGGTCAACGGCCAGCTCGGAGATATCGTCGTCGGATTCGGCGCGTGGAGGAACGTCGGTGAAGTCGCCGCGACGGAAACTCTCACGGCCGACCGATCTTAAACGACGAACGACTGCAGCTAACGACGATGAAAGGTAACGACGTCTTCGTTCTTCCTTTCCGGCATTCACTTGAGCGGCTTCTTTCCGTCGTTCCTTCCATCTGTCGGTCCTTCTTCGATTCCTTCATTCAATTCCTTCGATTTCTTCCTTCCTTTCTTTCTATTCTTTCCTTGGATTATCTTCCTTTGGTTTCTTCCTTCCTTCGATTCCTTTCTTGAATTCCTTCCCTCCTTTGATTCATTCTTTCCTTCGAATCCTTTCTTCTTTCGATTTCTTCGATTCCTTCTTTCAATTCCTTTCTTCGTCACTCGTCGAACTTCTCCACCAACACGCTTTCTTTTTCGTCTAGAATTCCGCAAGCATCCTTCAATGCAAGCACATCGTACTCCGTCGCAGCACCTCGTTCAGCGCTATCGCAAGCGCCTGCACTCCCCCCAAAGACGTACAAAATGAAACAAGCCTCATCAATGCAAGAGAATCTTCGTCGCCGAGTTAACTACGAAGACGAGGATGGTTCCGCCAGCGCACTTCCACAGGTACACTAGCTGTCAGCCACCGATTCTCATTTCATTCAGTCTCGTTCCTTACTACAGCGAGCGCACAGTGAAGACGTACCAACAGACTATACTCGCAACATCGCCTACTCGCATGTCTATCGGAACGGGCAACAACCAGCACTGCCGCAGCGACCTCCTCCGCCTTACTACGAAGAAGTGTTTGCCCCCAATGGGGCTGTCGGGTCGCGAGCTGCGATCGCGACTGACTACTATAATGTTCCCGCGTCGGTGCCACAGAACAGTGCGGGTGGTCGAGCACAGCAGAGTGGCAATGAAGGTCAGCGGGGAGCGGACTGGTCTAATTTGGTCGATGTCGCGACGCGAGCCATCGGAGGTATTGAACTAATGGGAGAAAAATAAGTCCCGGTCGGCATGTTTAGACTGCATAATTTAAGGCAGTGGCTGCGCGACGCAACGCGCTGTTGTTAAAAGTTCTCTCCCATTGTTATAGGTGTAAACGGGGACCTATTTTCCTCCCTGTACATTTCACATCTTCTACCTATGTACAATACGTGCTGTCCGTACAGGTATCTCGCAGCAAGCCATCGCCAGCAGCGGGAGTCCCCCAAGTCCCGAACTGGCGTCATATCAACTGAAACTGCAAGCATCGCAACAGCGAGTCGCCCTTCTCGAGCAGAAAGTCGACCGCCTCGCCGAAGAACTCCAGCGGGTCAGTCCCCTATCCCCTATCTTTCGGTCGTCAATTACTCGCCGTTTCAGGAGCGCGAAACCCGCCACCAGTTCGAAGTAGACGTGCTCAGTTTGCGTGCCGAGAATCGCCGACTCGACGAGGAGCGCCGATGCGCCGACGATGAACTCAAGCGCTTCACCGAGTGGTTCTTCAAAGCGGTTGACAGTAACTTCGCTGCTGTTGGTGGACCACCCCCTCCAGCAAATGTTGGGGGCAGCCCGGCGGTGTTTCAGGAACAACTCCAGCGTGCAATGGTACGCATAGCAGAGATAGAGGTCTCCATGCTCTCTCGAGGTGAGGTCCAAAGTTGTGTTTTAGCAAGCGCATCACGATAAAGCCGCTGCTCCGACCGTCGAAAAGCAGCCACCGCTAGTTGCGCAGAAGAACACATCGCCGCCTTTCGGTACCGGTGGTGCGAGCAGAGGGCAGAAATGACGTTTCTTATTCTCCGTCTCGAGTTCCCCGAGAACTAGCTCTACGTACTGTACGTAGAGGCTAACGATCTTTTTCTAGTGCTATTGATTGATGCATTCGTCTTCGGTTCTTTCTTGTTGAGCTATGTGCAGTCTTTGCTCAAAGTCGTTTTGTATGCGATCGAGGTCGATGTAGGAGTGTTTCTTGTGCTACTCTGCAAATGGATTCCTCTCGCTGTTTGCACGTATGAGTAGGAATATTTTTATAAAACATTATTCTTGCGGTTTGCATCGCTTATTCTATGCGTACTGCATAGCACTGTCGCTTCAGTATGTACGCACTGTTTGCAACCTGTGATCACACTTCGACTCTTATTTGTGCGAAATGTATGTTAATAAATATCTGCTTCGTTGTTGCCATGCCCGTCTAGCTCAGACACACATACATACAGACAGAAGAGTACTACCGTACCGACATGTGTGTACTTCGAGAGAAGAGAGAACGCAAGAGTACAACGGCAGTTTATTATTTCAGCGCTGCTTCAAAGACAACTATTACAAGGCTATGCGGTAGACGGTGAGCCAGTGCTAGTCTGAATCCCGTAGGAACGTTGTAGGAGGATGCGAGAAGTAGACGAACTCGCCAGACCCGCATCACTTCACCCCGCCGACATGATGGCGTCATATGCACAATGTCCCTGCTGGATATGTCGCTTTGACTGGTGCGAGTTTTTTTCGACGAAGCCGAGCCCTACTCCGTCTCTGAGTCGGCGAAGAAAGGAGTCAAAGCAGCTTGAGTGCGTCGAGTATAAAGCCGCAGAGCTAGCCGTTCGAAGTACGAAATTCTTTGATGAATTGAGAAAAGCGCAAGCAGCTAGTTAACTCACTTCGTGTCTTCCTTCTTGACGAAGTTTTACCAGTTCGTCAATATCGAAGCAGACCTGCAGAGGTGTGTGCTTACACTTAATTGCGTCGTGTATACTGATAGACTGTGTTACTTGTGCTCGCCGCAGGCTACGGTAGCCACAGTGCAGCTCTTCGTTTTCACAAGGTACATTTCGACTTCATCGCTTGGTCCACCACAAAGCTGTCGCAATATCACGACGGTCGACATGCTTCTTTCTTCAGCGACTTACTTAGCGCCAGACCCTGGGGGAGACGGCGTGTGAGGCCTACTCTAGTTCTTCTCAACTGATCGACATGGCAAGGTCGTATCGTAGGGCCATTCTGAGAGGCTGCGTTCGCGACTTTGTTAAGTCTATTGTACCTACATACATATGTAGGTAGATAGCGTCTTCGCTCACTTCGTTTCAATGGCTACGCGTGTTATCGAGTGTCGACCAACCTCGTTGCAGCAACGAGCAAGACCAAGCCGAGTAGGACACTTCAGACGACCGTATCCTATACCTCCCCCGTCATATTCGAGCAGCACTTGGGCTTACTTTAGATCGATCTGATTCAGTGAACGTAGGGATCAAAACGTACTTTTTATGTGACGTCGTATGTGCAGTTCCCCTTGCAAAATTGACAGTGCGAAAAGTGGTCATCGAGCAAAGCTAGTGCAACTACTACTATAAGACTCACTTCGAGACCCGAGCGAGTACATTGACAGACTTGTGCTTACTTATGTGTCAACTAGAAGCTCTGGTGTCGTCACTCTACAAGAAGCATTCAAATTTGCACCGTCACCGACTCACTTGTCCGCTCGCTGCTCCTTCGGCCTGCTAACATAAACTTGCTTGCTTACTTTTTCAAGTCACGTGCATCAATGTCTACTATGTAGATGCTGCACTGAATGCTATACAAAGAAATACGAAGCTCATAAATTTGTTCAAGTTCAATCCCCGCATGTGTTAAAAGTAACTAGACTCACTTTATGCAAACTGACGCCTTGATGTGTGGGTACCACATAACCACGCTGCTCTCACGCGCAGGGGCGGCATCGTATACATAAAAGACTTCAGTCCAAAAAGCTTAAACTTTCTTTCTGTTAGCTACCGAGAAAACAATCTGCACATGCCGCCGCTGCTCGTAGGCAGAAGACAAAATCGAATTCCGAACTCACTTCGCAAACCTACTTTTATTCACATTCATCGCCTGAGAGTTCAGGGCAGGCAAAATAATCGTGCAGACCTGGAGGTAATCGATCGATTAAGCAGACAAAGTTTCTTTCACAAACAATCTCCATATTGTACAAGAGTGCAACAGTCTGTCGTGG
>JAQGBB010000321.1:0-21014 GCA_034691745.1 Prismatolaimus dolichurus
ACGATGCACGCCGCGCGACAAAGCTTCTCCTCCATGCGGGGATCGGTCGCGTGCTTTACGATCACCACGTTTCCGCGTTCGCCCGCCTTGACCGTTGCTTTCGGTCGATGACCTTGCAAGTAGGGTCCCCAGTGGACCATTTCGGGAAACGCACGGCCCATGCCGTCACAGTCAAGCAAATGTAAACCTAAATTTATAACATCACTGCGGTTTTCAGTATTTTTTGTCTTTTTTATCAAGACAACTTTAAATCAATCGATCAATAAAAAAATCGAAAAATTTATTTATTGGATGTGGCATAGATCAAGCGTAGCGAGTGTAATAAAAGGATGTAACTGGTCATTTTGAATTCTTACTTTTCTCGCCCTTCTGCTCCCTCCTCGAAAAATGAAGTTAGCGGACGTCCAAGAGATTAGGGTACACTATAATCTATGGACATTATGTCCATAGATTATACGTCGAACGTCGAACAGCGAAAAACAGACCGCCCGTATGCATATGTATCGAATTACACGTTTTAGCCAGAGCCTTTTCACTGTATTTACTTTTGTTTTACGTTATCTGCGTCGCATTTGCCTACCTGGCGTCGTCTATATATATATATGCATACGGGCGGTCTGTTTTTCGGTGTTCGACGTTAGCTGCTTCCTGCTTCTCATACGCAGCATGTACCAACATATGATCAGCCTAAACTCGAGAGCGTAAACTAAGTAGTGTTTGCAAGCTTCATTTTATACGTCGCAGCTTGAAAAATGCGAAATTTGCGCATCGGTGTGGACGTTGGTGGCACCAACACGGACGCGGCGATTCTCGACGGCAATCACGTGATCGCCTGGAGCAAATCGGTGACCACCTCAAACGTCACCACTGGCGTCATCAACGCCGTCTCCGATGCCCTCCAAAGGGCAAGCGTTCGGCTAAATCAACCCCTCTCCACGGTACTCAACTCAGTCCGAGCGACGATGGTCGGCACAACGCATTTTGTCAACGCCCTCCTCCAGCGAAAGAATCTCGCAAAAGTGGCCGTTCTTCGTCTCTGCCTACCCGCAGGCGAATCGATAATGCCCTTCACCGACTGGCCGGCCGACCTCCGCGACTGCGTCTGCGGTCACGTGACGCTCTTACGTGGTGGTTTCGAATACGACGGAAGCGTCGAAGCAGAGCTAGAGAAGGAAGCGATTCTCGACGAGTGCCGAAAGGCGAAGGAGAAAGACGTAAACTCGCTTGCCATTTGCGGTATGTTCTCGCCCGTTAAAGCCGACCAAGAACGCCAGGTAAAGTCATGGATTGAAGAGGCGTTCCCGAGCACGTTCTTCATCACGCTCTCGCACGAGATTGGTCAGATCGGCCTGCTAGAACGCGAGAACGCGTCCATCTTGAACGCGAGTTTGAAAGGACTCGCTCAGCGCACCGTTCAGTCGCTTCGACACGCCTTTGCGTCGCTTGGTCTTGGCGACGGATGCCAGCTGTATCTGACCCAGAACGACGGAACCTTGATGACCGCTGACTATGCGGAATCATATCCGATCGTCACGTTCTCATCGGGAACCACAAATTCGATGCGCGGCGCCGCGTTCTTGGCCCAGCAAAGCTTCGGCGACGATGTCCCGAAAAGCTTGATCGTCGTGGACGTCGGCGGAACGAGCACCGACGTCGGGCTGCTCATCAACGGCTTCCCGCGTCAGTCATCAGTAGAGGTCGACGTTTGTGGGGTTCGAACGAACTTTCGAATGCCCGAAACGCGATCGATCGGTCTTGGCGGTGGAAGCTTGATTGAGCGCAAAGATGGGAAGTTCGCCGTGGGGCCTTTGAGCGTTGGCTGCGAGCTACAAACGAAGGCGGTCTGCTATGGTGGCGTGACGCTAACCGCCAGCGATGCGGCGGTTGCAGCCGAGAGATTCTTCCCATCGCAACCCAACGAATTCGGGTGGACGAACGCTGATTGGCCGAACGCGAAACTCCGCCCATTCAAGGCTCACCTTTCAACAGAGTTTGCCGTAGGCGATGAGGAAGTTTCGAAGATTCTTGCGGAAATTCGCGCAAAAGTAGAACGCCTCATCGACGAAGTGAAAATATCGGCCGAACCGGTTCCCGTTCTGCTCGTCGGTGGTGGCAGCGTTTTGCTCGCCAGCTTTGACCACCTCAAAGGCGCATCAACAATTATTCGTCCGCCGTACTTCGCCGTCGCGAACGCCGTCGGTGCCGCCATCGCTCAAGTGAGCGGCTCCGAGGACAGTGTCATCGCATTGGGCGATTCAGCGAGCCAATCAAAATCGGACGCACGTCGCGCAGCGGTCGACGTGGTGAAGACGAACGCGATACGCAAAGCGGTTGAACTTGGCGCCGTGCCAGGTTCGGTGAAGATCGTCGAATTCGAGGAGATTCCGCTCTCTTATCTCCCGTCCAATGCGGTCCGGTTTCGCGCCAAGGCCGTTGGCGATGCGGCGATGGCGCCGAGTGAGGTGCAGGAAAAAGTCAACGGTCGTTCTACTCCGGCGACCGCAAACGTCCCGAAATCGATCGGACCATCCAAGGCAGCTGCATCCAGCGAAGACGTTGGAGAAAAACCGTGGGAAACGACAAAAATCACGTCGACACCGGCGAGTAGTACTGCCTACCGACCAGACGTTCGTGACGGCGTTTGGTACTTGTCCGAGATTGACCTCGAATTCATCAGCATCGGTGCCGGAGTCTTCGGAAGCGGAGGTGGTGGAAATCCTTACTATGGGAAGCTGCGCGCTCTTCAGGCCCTCCGGAAGCACGGCGCGATAAAGGTGATCAGTATCGACTCGCTCGCGGCAACCGATCGCGTCATTGCCTGCGGGTTCATGGGAGCACCGCTTGTTCTTATCGAAAAGATCGCCAGTGGAAAGGAGCTTTCGCTTGCGATCAAGGAACAAGAGGAGCACTCACAGATACGCGCAAACGCAATTATGGGATTTGAGATCGGTGGCGTTAATTCTGTGGAGCCTATGTTGGCCGCTGCAGCGTCAGGTTGGTTATTGAGTTTACAGATAGATTTTAGGTTTGGTATGTAACACGTTGTCAAGCTTTATGTAAGGATTTTGATTTCACTGTTGTTTTTGTCGTTTTTTTAGTTTGTGTAGGTAGATTGGTTAGTCAGATTGAATTTTTTACTGCAGCTATTTTGAGTTTAGTTTTGGTTTAAGTGGGAAGATGAGCTGTGTGGGCTAAATGTTTTGAAAGCCAGTGTTTTTAACATGTTTTGCAGTGTAAATGAAACACGAAATTTGGCTGGTTTTTTTAAGTTTTTAAGCTTCAAATTTTTTTAAGGTAGAAAAATTTGATTGAGTTTGGTCTTTTATGGACTGGACTTAGCGCAAGAACGAGTTTGCGAATGAGCAATGTGCGTTGAATGCTTTACACCGTGGAGTAACTAAAACATTTTTAGGTTCACTATGTGGCACATAGTGGAGCCTTATGCGATGAGCTTTGTTTTGTGTGCTGTCGGCGTTGTTTTAATTTTAGAATTGGCAAAATGAAACTGATCTGGTTGAAATTTTAACTATGAATACTCTGGGTTAAATTTTATTTAAAGTTCAAAAATGCACTATCTGGGATGCATTTATAAAAAATGGAAAATCTGAAACATTGCAACGAAAATTAACGGCAAAATCATTGTGATTCGATTATTTCGCGTTAGAAACAACGGATTGAGCTCAAATTTTTTAGCGTACCACTGCTGATGCAAGCACCATTAAGTTGTAAAGTGAACTTTTTGGGTTTAGTATTCCAAAATTTGGAAAATCTGAAACATATTTTTTAAGGTAATTTTTCAGTTATTTTTGCGCTGTCGCCGGCGTTTCAATTTTAGCATTTGCACGAAAAAAATAAATGGAACTAAAATTTTTATCAAAAATATATCTAATTAAAAACGTATTCAAATTCGAAAGTGAGCCGTTGGGGTTGAATGTTTCGAACTCTGGAACACTCGGAACATGTTTTACACTGTAAATGCAACGTTTTCGGCAAATAAGTCATTTAAAAAAACATGTCAAACTAAAATCTTCCCTGTATGTAGCTAGAGTTCAGGCCTAGTTTGAGTGTAAAGATCGGTCGTTCGAGCTAAATATTTGAAAATCTGGAACACTTGAAACATGTTTCACAGTGTAAGAGCAGATTGTCCGCAAATTAGTCTTTGCAAAAAACGTATCGAAGATAAATATTTACCACAGCTAGCTCGGCTCCAAACCTAGTTCAAGCTCGAAAATGAGCTAGTGAGTTAAATGCTGCAAAAAACTTGAACACTTGGAATATGTTCCACAGTAAAATTCCAAGTTATCTCAAATTGGCGCCTGCAAAAAAGCAGATCGGGTTGACATTTTTTGTAATGCGAGCGGGCGGCTTACCCTGGAGATAGGCCAACCACACCGCACCTACAGCAAAGCATGGGAGCACACACCTATTCACCGAAGAGCTGAACATACAAACCAAAGGCTTCACCACGGCAGAAGCACATGGCCCTCGTCGCCTTTACCCACACAAAACCACAAGGACAACACCAACTTCAACTTCACTCACTCACTTCTCAAGAAGTTCCCACTCGACACCTCAGAACTTACATTAGCACCGACACCATGTTTACTGTACAATATGTTTACTCCGAACACGAGCACCTGCTACAGACACAGGTAAGATGACTTCAGCACCTCAAAGCGAGTGCTAACTCCGCTTCATTTTTACCACAGATACTGCAAGTCAAACCCTGAATCAACTTCAAACATAAACCATTGGATTTTAATAATCCAGAATCTAGAACATCTCAACTATTCAGCAGACACTATTGTTTGGGCTTCTGTCATTTAATTCAATTTCTTTTGTAGTTTCAACTTTTGACGGCTTGCGCTTTTATATTGGAAAAAGTGTTACGTAGTGAGCCCGCAAAGCGGCACGCCTGACTTGTTAAATTAGTTTATCGAATAATTAGTTCATTGGTCTATTCATTTTTTGATCGAAAAAACGCATAGTACTAAAAACCATAGAAATTTTGAAAATTTAGGTCTACCTTTGGCTGACTGCGATGGCATAGGCCGTGCGTTTCCCGAAATGGTCCACTGGGGACCCTACTTGCAAGGTCATCGACCGAAAGCAACGATCGAGGCGGACGAACGCGGAAACGTGGTGATCGTAAAGCACGCGACCGATCCCCACATGGAGGAGAAGCTTTGTCGCGCGGCGTGCATCGTGATGGGCTGCACTTCAGCGCTTGCCATGCAACCGTTGACTGTCGACGAAGTACGCCGTTTTTGCCCGATGAACACTCTCAGTCAAGTCTGGCAGCTCGGCAAAGTAATATGGGAGGCACGAGCTGCAAAAGCGGATCCAATTGAGGCGATCCTTCGCGATCAGGGCACAAAAGTTCTTTTTTTTTCTGGCAATATTATCGATGTGAAGCGAGAGATAACGGGCGGTTTTCTTCGTGGTACCGTGAAAATTGCAGGTACATCATTGATAAGCAAGCAGTTAAATATCAACCAGTAATACAATAGTTACGAATAAATAGCGAATGGAAATCAACAAAAATCAATATTAATCGATGACTCAAAAGTGAATTTTTCAAGAAGGAAAATCTGCCACAGGAATGTTGATGCAGCCTGTCACGGATCGGGTTGCCCCTTTGCCTAAAGATGCCCGATGATATTAAAAAAAAAACATGTAAGTGAATTTCGTCGGCACTGTTTTAGTCGCGAGAAAGCGATTTTCCTTGTGTTCACTATGTTTTCATTTTAATAAAACTGGTGGTTTCAAACAACTGGCCGCCACGTGAGAAGCAGGCAGCAAATTTTTTGCCAATCTTCCAACCAATTACAACATATGATGAAGAATTACTGTACCGAGTTTCGTGCTTTAGCAGTACCTAGTGCCGAAGTGACGCTTGTTTGAATCTAAATTTTTTCGCAATTTGAAACAAAATTCGAATTTTTGACTAACACTAAAACTTCGAAAAAATAGTTTTGACTGAAATATACATTTTTTCTATTTCCCTGTTTCGGGCATGTCAGGAAGATCATGAGTCACCTGATTCCATCAAAATCGACACTGTGAATTACGCATTATGGGCACGCCGTTGAAATTTTTTTGAAAAATCAAATTTTTGCTTTTTACGTGGCGGCAAGCTGTATGAGGCCATCAGTTTTGTTAAAAGGAAGGCAAAGTAGGCAGTGGGAAAATCACTAGTTCTAACGATTGGAGTACAGCCGGCGAAAATGCTCTTACGTGTTTTCTTGAAATATCATGAGGCATCTTTGAGTAAAGGAGCGACCCGATACGTGACAGGCTGCATCAACGGAAAATTGCCTGCTCAAAAAATCCCTTTTAATACGTGCTGATGCAGTTGCTCCATTGCGTGCCATAAACGCAAACAGATTTTATTGTTTGCTAATTATAGGTTCACAAGGCGACGCAAACAACACGCTATCGATCGATTTCCAAAACGAGAACCTTATCGCTCATATCGCAGTCGAGTCTGCGACCGAGCCGAAGGTGATGGCATCGGTGCCTGACGTCATCGCCGTGCTTGAGGCGGACAGTGGTCGACCCGTTTGCACGGAGGAGTATCGCTATGGTCTCAGGGTTACGGTACTCGGAATCCCTGCTAATTTCATCCTACGAACGACGGAGGCGCTCAAGACTGCTGGACCGCGCTACTTTGGCTACAACGTTGACTATGCTCCCGTTGGGGAGTTTGTGACACCAACGTCAGTCGTAGGGACTTACGCCGAAAAAATTTTAAACTTTTGACATGAGTTAGCAAGGATAGGTTGCTAGTTTAGTTTTGATTATGAGTGGTTCGATGATCAGAAATTAGTGTAGGCTACAAATACATAAGTGACTAGACATAGTCTTTTTATGTAGGCAATGTCAAAATTGTTTAACCTTTTGTTTTATATATGTTTGCAAAATCTGGAATGAACAAAGGCGTTTCGCAGGAGATGGTTAGCACCTTGTATGTGAAATCACCGCGTTGCGAACAGTATTTCCACGACTTCGCCGTATCGCAATAGTAATACCTGTGGGTATTCGCTTGGTTATCGCATTTGTTGGTCACTGATTGTGATTTTTTGAGCGATAGAATCTGAAGTAAACATTTTTTCGTTTATTTCTTATGGGCAGCGATGATGTCACGTCGAAGGAGCCGACAGCGGGGATCTCACTGAAAGCGAATAGAAAATTGAACATGTTTTTTTCCGAAGTAGTGATGAGCTCCCTCGCGTCTTTAAAGAGTTTACAACACCGAGAAAATCCTGCAAACAAAAAAAAACAAAAGTTAGCAGGTAATGATAGGAAGTTGTTCGGCGTGTTCCAGGGTGTTCCAGAGCATTTTTCCGGTGAAGTGCCAACTTGCGAACGGTAGGCTCCAGCTTGCCAGTGGTGTTTTTGCCAACGTGTTTTCTCAGTTCAGACAGGATGCACTTTGGCTGAATTCCTGAGACTTTGGCTCATCAACTCACTTTTCTAGCACACTGTTTCGATAAACCGACGAACGCAGCTTCGATTGATTAATCTCGGACATACGCGCAGAATATCGATGAAAACGGACTTGCAGCAAAAGAACGACACGCTCTGTGCATCACCAGCAGTTAGTAGGAGCATGTATGCCCTGAAAAGGACATTGTTCCAACTGTGTGAGAATAGCTCGTGGCGCTTGTTAAAACTGATTTGGTGTGGGAAATTTTTGAGGACGTAAAAGACTGACAGACAGGCACCATGCTCGCGCAACAATGCGACTTTGTCCTTTTTGAGCAGCGTCGTTGAAGAATGCAGCAAATGAAAAATGCAGATGACTATGGCTCTCCGTGCGTTTTAGGGTGCTCTCTGCCATTTACCGCACTAGCGAGGCGACCCCACAGGCTGTAAATTATCCGTAATCATTAGCTACCGTAGTAATAAAAAATTTGCATATAAATTTTTACAATAAATTTCTTTCTCCCTTTTGGCGACACAAATAATATGGTCGTTGCGCACTTTTCTATCTCGCCAAAAGCGAGCGCAGCGAAACATCTAAAATGATGAATGAAAGTCAGTAAGCCTATTGCGGAGGGACGTGTCGTTCGTATGTACGTATGTGTGCACGATAGCGCTCGCAAGAAGCAAGCTAGCGGGCTGAAATTTTTGTGGAAGCACCTTGGCACAAATGTAGGTTCAAGTTCGAAGATGGGCCCCAGAGACCTAATTCTTCCCCGGGAATGCCGCTCCAGTAGGCACACTCCCACGTAAAACTTGCATGTTTTTTGCATAAGTCGAGAATGCCTGGACGGATTCGGCTCAAATTTAACGTACACAATTTCCGTACGGTATGCTTGAAAAATTTCGTGTCATCGATCATTTTTGTCGTAAGTGGTTGTCAGGCCCACTGACACACACTATGCAATATTGTTTTGCACATAACTTCTGAACGCCTCAACGTATTTGGCTTAAATATGGTGTGTGTATTAACCATATCACACTCTTCACAGTTTGCGGTCAATGATTGGTAGTCGTAACGCTAACCCAAAGGTCGAAGGGTCGAATCCTCTCTTTTTCACATACTTTTTTGCATTTTTTCTGGTGTTGTTTTGAAGGTAGAAACATCAAGTTTGAAGTCAGAAACAGGTTTTGCGTTAGTGGGCTTTGAGTATCGGTACATCCGACTTGTTTTTTTTCGTTTTCCGAAAAATGGGCGGAAAAATAATTTTTTCTTTCCGTTTTCCTTCCGCAACCCCCGGAAAATGCACTTTTTCCTTCCCTTAATTTTCCGAAAAAATTACTAATTGGCTCTGCTCAACGATGTGCTTGTTGTGTGGCGTGTCAGATTATTCATCTACTTGGCGTCAAGCTAAACCACTGCAGTATTCATACGTTGTTGTGTCAATTTTTAAGAAAAAAGTGCAAAAATTCCTGTTGTGTTATCTTCCACAAAGTAATTTTCGTGTCCCTCAAATCGCGAAGGATGACACTAGCATGATGTTCTGCACACTGCTATGCTGTACATTTCTGTCAACGCGCTGTTGTCTGTAGCTAAAATTTGCGTTTTGCCACTTCTTATCTCGTTGGACCTACGCGCCGCAGCTGCGTATATGCTTTGCTACCTGCCGTCACTCTCATGTGTGCCTTCTCTCGGGCAGACAGTGCGCGAACCGAAAAGCAACAAACTCGAGCGGTAAGGTTCTCAGAATGGTGGAAAAGCTGTGAATATTTTTATATATCACAATTATGCAAAAGCTTGTTGTTCGACGACGCGGCATTTATTCACAGCGTGCCATCTTCGCAACAAGAACAAGATGCAATCGATGGCTGTTCAGCTAAATCGACGATGGCTGCATACGTGCGTTTCTAGCGTACCGTAAAGTAGGGACGATTTGGTCCGTGATGTAAAGTGGTATCAGCCTAAGTGGTATGCATATATGACGTCACTCATGCACGAGGAGAATCTGACCAAAATAGGGTTTTTGCTGTAATGTCGAAAAAGCCTACTTGCTAAAAAAATAGGCCACTGGTTCGACGTCTGAGCAACGAGCGCAGCAGCTACGTTCACGGCGCATGCTCGACGCCCTTCCGCTACGAGACGCTGGGTCGGCTGCTCGAGCGACAAGCGAACGAGCATGCGCAGAAGGAGCTCTTCGTCTTTCCCCATCAGAATATCCGCGCAACGTACAGTCAATTTTACGATGAGGTCAGACTTTTGGAAATTCTTGCTTGAGAAATTTCAATAGCTTGATAGAGAGAGGAAAAACTGGATTATTTGTTATTTCCGTTCATGAAACACGAGAACTTCAATTTGCAAGGTTGAGCGTCTTGCAAGCGGTTTGCTCGCCGTCGGCTTCGAGCCAAAGGACCGGATTGGCATATGGGCGCCTAACGTCTTTGAATGGGTGGTCACACAGTTCGCGGCGGCTGTCGCTGGTCTTGTACTCGTACGTACCGTACTCCGTTTTTTGCCCCAAACTCCTATCAAAAGTTCAACATATCGGAAAATCCTTGCAGGTTACAATCAACCCGGCCTATCAGGTCAACGAGCTCGAGTACTGCTTGCGAAAGGTCCAGAACAGTGACTTGAACTTTCGCTGGGTCCAAAAACTCTACTCAGCACGTTTCCAGGTTGAGATGAAGGGCATTGTAGCCGCGCCGTCGTTCAAGACGTCGAACTACTACGAGATGCTCCGAAAGCTTCTCCCAACGCTGGACACGGTGAAGCCGGGCGATAAGCTCAATTGCGCAAAGTTCGTTGAATAGCACATCCGTGAACATCACACAAATATGACGAGCGCATTTCAGCATACCGTTCTTGGATCACGTGATAATGCTCGGCCAGGAACGAAAGCCGTAAGCTTGTAGGCTTCAACTGTGATTCATTAGCTTCCACCTCGTCCACTGAATACAGGGGAACTCGACTTTTTGACGACGTTCTCCTCGCGGCGGGAACGACGACGACTTCATCGAAGAGTCGGCTCGAGCGCCTCAAATCTGAGATACAGCCCGACGACGCGGCGAACATTCAGTTCACAAGCGGGACGACGGGCGCCCCAAAGGGCGCAACCCTCTCGCACTTCAATATGGTCAACAATGCGGTCTTCTCCGGCGAGCGCCTAATGGGCAGCGGTGCGACGCAGGCTAACGCGGCCGACGATCGCCACCATCGCATCTGTTGCGTTCCGCCGCTCTATCACTGCTTCGGGAACGTCGGCGGTTCGCTGATGACCATCGCGACGGGCTCAAAATGTGTCTTCCCGTCGCTGTCGTTCGATCCGACTGCAGCGCTTAAGGCGATAGCCGCTGAAAAGTAGATATATCATCGCGTAGGGCTCCTAGCTGGCGTCTTGCATTCCGATGAGGCGATAAGAGCAATAGAATTTTTCAGCGCGCTTTAATACAGGTGCACGATGCTATACGGTACGCCGACGATGTTCATCGATATGCTCAACCATCCGCAGTTATCTCAGTTCGATTGTTCATCTCTGCAGTCCGGTACGTTTGATGGCTGCGGTCCAATGAAACAAACTCGAATCAAATCGTTTCTATAACCTCAATTCTACCCCACTCTTCACAACGGTGCCATCTTTTGCGAACAGCTTTTTTTGCATTCTGCATGGAGCGCAGCGAAATAAAAAGGATAGCTAAGTGGTTGAAGATCCATTATCCCCCTATTCTTCCTCTATCCCCGACCTATCCCCCTCTATCCTCCCTCTGTCCCTCTCCGAAAATCGAAAGTTAGCGCACGTGGAGAGGAGGTGCTCGCTAAAATGTTCGAAAATGTTCCGAGGTGTTCTATAGTGTTCCAGGGTGATCCAGAGCGCAACAAAATTTCCTGAAAGTTATTTTTGTTATAATGCAGGATGCTTTTTGACTTTGCCGATTTCACTTGTATTTTATTCAATTCGAAATACGATTGACTACGAATTTATTCGATTTTACACGCAATCGATGCGGAATTAATTTTGCTCGAAATTGCTATATTCCGAATAGTCTCAACAAATTAAACTTGAATTGCGATTCGATTCCACTCGAAATCGATTCTGTTCGACTTGGACTCTATCGTATTCGATTTGCAGACAATTTGATTCTTCACTGAATCAGACCTGTAGGTCGTAATCAACTCATGGATTCACAAACGATTCGATACTACTTGTATGACGAGGCAAGTCGATTTATCATCAAATCGATTTCCAGAAGACACGAATTATTGGCTAGTCAAATCGTGTCGACTGCGAGCCAAATCGATTTCATGTGAAATCGATTTAAAATAAAAGCAAATCGATTTTAAGTGCAGTTGAATCGTTTGCTAGTTTAAACGGATTGATTCCCAGATGAATCGATTTCCCGGCAAATCGATTGCGATTCCAATCGAATCCTTTTTGAGTAGAATTGTATCGTTTGCGTAGTAGAATCAAGCGGGCTTATTCTGATTTTAGAGTCGATTCAGGTGCATTCGAATCGACTACGAGTATAATCAAATGGTTGTAGGTCTCATGGGTGGTGCACCGTGCCCACCAGAAGTCGTCAACGCCGTTCGCGAAAAGATGAAAGCAGAGGACTTGGTCGTAATCTTCGGCGCAACGGAAACATCACCAGTTAGCTTTCAAAATCTTCGTTCTGCACCAGCGAATGTACGGTCTGACACGTGTGGGAAAATTCTCGAGCACGTCGAGGTGAGTTTCTCCCACTGGATTCTCTCTATGGTTACATTTCCATTTCTTTTTTTGAAAAATTTTGTTTCAAAGCTTCAGATTTTGACCTGGTAAAAACTGCGTGTGTGTTGACGTTCAGGCAAAGATTGTGGATCACACAAACGAACGAACATTGCCGGTCGGTAAAGCTGGCGAGTTGTGGGTACGCGGCTACTGTGTCATGGCTGGAGGCTACTGGAACGATAAAGCGAAGACCGAGGAAGCGATTCGTCGAGATGGCTGGTAATAGGAAGTGGTGACATTTCTCACTCGATGCTAAGACTGCCACAATTGTAACTTGTAGGTATCGTACCGGGTACGTGAATCCAAGCAGAAATGATGGATCTCAGTTTGCGGCTGTCAGCTAGCATTTATGTTTTTAAATCTAAAACCTAAAACTAAAATTTAAAACTCTCTAAAATTAAAGATTATTTGATTAAAATTAAAAATAAAATTTGAATTTGATTAAAATTAAAATTTACACTTTATTTAGTGATTTGCTGTTGCAGGCCTATGTTTCTTCTTTATTTTCACAATAATGCTGTCATAGTGACGAGGGTATGATCGACGAAAATGGCTATCTCCGCATACTCGGTCGGCTCAAGGACCTGATTATTCGAGGCGGCGAGAACGTTTATCCCGCGGAGATTGAGAAGTTCCTTTTCACGCATCACGCGATCGAGGACGTGCAGGTGAGTGCTTCTCCAGCGCGTCTCAGATATCGGTATGACCCACATTTTTAAGATAGTGGGCGTTCCTGATGAGCGCATGGGCGAAGAAATCTGCGCTTGGGTTCGACTGCACAAAGGTCAATCGCTAAGCGCTGATGAGCTACGCGCCTACTGTAAAGGCAAGGTAATAGAGTATCCCAGTCCCAGCTGCAACCCGTCCATCTTAAACTCGTAACAACCTTTCTACGTTCTAAAAGATTTATTTATTTATTTATTTATTTGTATTAGTTTATTTATTTTATTTATTTATTTGCATTAGTTTATTTATTTATTTGTATTAGTTTATTTATTTTATTTACTTATTTGCATTAGTTTATTTATTTATTTAATTCTATTACCTCGTTTATTTTATTTACATATTTATTTGTTTAATTCTATTTCCTTGTTTATTTCTATTTATTTTAGATCGCACACTACAAGATACCGAAATACGTGCTTTTCAAATTGCACGACGAATTTCCCGTCACGGTTACGGGAAAAGTGCAAAAATTCAAGATGCGCGAGATTTCAACGCGAGAACTGCATCTCGAAAACGTCAAGCCACATTGGCAACATTCAAAGAATCTAGCGTCGAAGCAAGAGGAGAAGAAATAAACTGATGACGTAGTAATGCATTTTTAAATATAGTTTCAATTTGCTATGGTTTTCTGCGGGATTTTATGTGTTGACGCTGCATGAAGGAAGTAGACCTAATCGAATCGGTTCTTTGTTGTCCAACTGTTTAAAAACAGTCATTTTTGTTGCATCCTGCTTGCAGCGCAGCGCGTTAGCAAAAGGATAGCTATATGGTTGAACAAAGATCTTTCCCTCGCAAAAATCGAAACTAGCGGACGTCCGCAGCAACCTAGTGGACTGTGTCGTAAGCTGTTTCAGAGTGTTTCAAGCTGTTCCATATTGTTTCAGCGTGTTCTAGAGCATGTTCTAGAAAGGCATCATACCATTTTTATAAACAACTGTCCTTTTACGTTTTTACCGAATCGTCCTTTTCCAGCAAAATGCACTGCGTGAAAGAGCGTTTTTCGGCGTTAAAACTAAAACCTGCAGTTTAGCGTTTCAGCGTGTCTCAATAAGTAGATGTCATGTTTTTGCTAGTAGACAGGATGCACTTTGGCGATCCACCGGTCCGCTTGTAGATTTTTTAAAACTCAGCATCAAAGCGTTATTTGTAAAACAAAAGAAGATTTTATTTCGATTTTTCACACAATTTTCAAGAAAGCGTTCATAACGAAACGTCTGCTCCTTGCGTTGTTCCGGTTGATACCGTTATTCGTCGAGCCTGAGCCAAGTGCAAAGTTCGTGTTATCCAGTCGGGAGCCAGAGACAGAAAATCCCTTCGCGGGCACGGAAATTGTTCGCGGCGAAGCCGTTGCAACTTTTGATCGTACTGTAACACGTTTGCTCTGGTGAACGACGGGAGAACCATCTTTAACTAAAAAAATCGCACAGAAAAACTGTTAGTCACTGCCTAATTACCGGTGTATTAGGTTTGATCTGCACCACTGGCGAACTATCTTTGACTAAAAATTGTACAGTAATGAATTGAGGCATTTTGGTTCGTACTGTTTGTTGCAAATCGATCATGCATTAGCAGCTTTTAAATTATTTCTCTTGCATAAAAATATAAAATAAGAGTTAAAACCCGTGCTCTTTTTAGCGTTCAAAATAGAAAATAAAACCTGTGCCAATTTTTCTTTCTTTTTTGAAGTACAAATTTTTTTGAGTCTCTCCAGAAAATTCTAAACATTTTAAAGGTCTCCCAGCTATTTTCAACGTCTGCGCATTGAATGGCCATTTGCATACTTCTTTACCAAGTTAAAAAAAAACTTTTTTGCACTCAGAAATGTCTACTTTAGTCTTCAGTTTTTAGAATTTACAATCTTTTTATTATTCCGTTTATTTTTAAAGCTATGAAAATGGAGTAATAATTTTTACAAAATGTAGTAATTTATCTCGTCTATATCTTCACTGCATTTGATGATTTTGGCAACGTTTTTCCTTCAGTAATTACCAAGTGACACTGGCACATGGTATTTTTAATGGATTTCAAGGGTAGTTGTGAGAAAAACCGGTAAATTGAGCATGTATCACTTTTTTAAAGTTTTCTACTCTCAATCGCCCACCTCCAACTGCGGCCGTCCGTCCAGTGCATTTTATGTTCGTCATTCTGATCTTGAAGTCGTCCGCCTTTGCCGGATGCAGCGTCTGAAACGCCGTCGTAACCAGGCGGCGCGTGTAGATCAAGCACTGCGGTGGATCGAGCGGTTTTGTCGAGTACTCGGCATCTATGCAGGTCGGATGCCAGCCGCAGATCTGTGCACACTGCCAACTCGTCAGAACGCGATAGAGCGTTGTCGGTGGCGTTTCAAGATCGTTGTCGACGCCGTAGACGAGAGAGCTGTTCGTGAATCGACACGATCCTTGTTCTGAAGGAGAAAAAAACGAAATTTATGGTTTTTCCCCGAAAAAATCACCAATTTCAGGAAGTACCAGTTTTGCACACTGGCTCGGCGATGAGAACGGATTGAGGTGCGACATAGTCGGCCATCCATTTTTCGACGGCAACTATAAAAGGAAAGAAAGTTGGTGTTCTTCACAGGCAAATTACCGATGTATTTGCATGAGAAACAGCCCAGCCTTTACGACTTTCACTTTTGAAATTAATGCTGAGTTTTTAAAATTAGTTTTGAATTTCTCGCATTAATTTTAACGCAATAATTTCTTAGTTTTGACCTGTTTTATAATGGACACACTCAACTATTTGAAAAATTTGAAAGAAAATTCGAAGCTCTTCTAATTAGTTTATGTAGTATTCCCGAGTTAAGCACGCTAGGTGTTCACATTTGAACATTGTGCATTTGCCAAAGTAGAAGCTCTGTTGTTTGAGGAGATCCGGTGGTTCGAAGATTGCCGACTGGCAGTCCCTCCGGCGAGCGCACAGTTCGCCACATTCCTCAACAGTTAGCGTCGATTTTGTGTCCGATACCCCAGAGTTATTGAAGACCGCTTCTGGATTGATCGGACGACTGCCCGGCTGATAGGCAATAAACTCGCACGATTGCTTCACTAGAAGCGAAACCGCATATATTAAGCGATGGCTTGAAGTATTACGAGTCAAATGCGTGGTTGCATTGTAGCGTAAAGCCTTGATCGTTTGCAAAAAAAGATGCAAAATTTGCATCAAACAATGCAGTAAGTGACCGCATGTCAAGTTGCCATTCTGCCACCTATAGCCCCGAGCGCTGTAAATAGTAGGCGAGGCACTATTTAGTAAAATACTTTTTGCCCCAAAAAAGAGAAAAACAAAGTAGAGCCCGGTGCTATTAGCGCAAAAGGACAACATAATAGACAATTTTGAAATAGTCATTAATTTTACTGCACAAGAATATTGAAATGGTTTTTCAACCACCCTTTTTGTAAAAGCTTGTTGTCGAAATCAGAACAACCTCATAAAATTCGTCTTTAGATTCGACTAAATCACCATTGTCGATAAAATATGCGATTTTTATACCATTTACAACACTGTCCCGCCTCGCCTCCTGGTTACGTCATTTTTTAATGACCCCTTCCCCTTATGTAGCACACCTGTAGCTGTTTCGCACTTGATATCGAAGAGCACCTGCGAAATTGGCCACTGCGTCGAGTTCACGATTCGCACAAGCGAGTTCGCCTCAAAGTCGTACTTCGACGGGTAGTGATAGTAGTACAGCTCACAAACGCCGATCGTCCCGTGCAGCTGGAACTGCGCGAGATCGCAGTTCTCAAAGTACGTGCACTCCTTCACGCAGTCCTGCGGCGAGCGAATGCCGTACGCGGAGGCGAGCAGACCCGGACGTCCGAACGCGATTGCATTGACGGTCGCTAAAGCCGCCTTCTCCAGGTACTTGTAGTGGCAGAGTTGTGCGTGGCACGCGACGACGAAAAGCGTGAGAATCGCTGTTCTACCGATGAACATCGTTCCCAACGTCGAGCGAGAACACCGAAAAAGACAACTTTCTTCGTCGAGGACACCTCTCTGTTGACAGTGCGAGAAAAAAGTCGACGTTTTCTGTTTGCGAAAAACAGCAAAAGTTGGGCCCCGTTGACGCCCACGGGTGTCACAGAAGAAAAATTGCGAAAAAAGGCGCTGGAAACCGGAAAAGCGTTTAAAGTGAGACACGTGTTTAGTTTCGGAACGAACGAAAGAGAACGAAAGTTGTATACTGGGCGGATAGAGAGGAAGGAGAAGAGCCGGCAGAGAAATAAGACGCTTGCCAGCCAAAACGATGTTTTTAGTTTTTTATTAAAAGGGAGTAAAGTCGAAACTGTGTGCTGAATCTGGGCGGTTGCACCACGACTCGATAACTTTGACAAATTTGAAAAGTATTACATGTATCAAATGTGCGGTCTTCCTTTATTTTAGGGAGAATTTTTTTTTGGGGGTGGGAGGAATTCAATTTGCATCAGGTGTCACCCATCTTGGGTTTTGCGACATGCCTGATTTTAATATAACTAAACTGAGAGAAAACTGGAGGAACGGTACTTTTGTGGGGCTATTTTTTGATTGATTGATTGTTTATTTACACAACACCCGACATGGACAACAGCAGGCATGGTAGCAGTACACAAAGCAGTGCGGGTACGTGACTGGGTGTGAAGGGCCACAAGGTGAGGCCGCTGATACACACACCGGATAAAGTAAAGTAATACGTATAAGACACACTAGTAAACGTATTTGTTTCTGGACGTACACAATCACGGGACTTGAAAGATTGACCTCCTTTTCCAACATATTTTCGACGATTAGACTGTCGACTGGCCTTTGTGCATAACATACCTTTTCAACCAAACTTTCATTGCATCCTGCCAGGCGAGAGAAGGGAGCAACAAAAAGGATGCATACTGGTCAGACGGCCGTTTTCCCCCACTCCTTACCCCACTTTCCCTTACTTTCTCCCACTCCTCCCTCACTTTCCCTCAGTTCTCAGGCGCATGCGCTACATGTAGACATGTTGACAACACTAGTTAGCAACTTTCCAACAGTAGGCCTAGTAAACTTGTCAACTGTAAGTGGGTTCGGGGGGGGGGGTGAAGCACCCCGACAAAAAATTATATTTGTTTGCGCTAGAGAGCGAGGCAAAACGCTGTTTGCCACAGCAGTAAAGATGCAAGCTGGATGCCTGTTTTTTTTTCTTTTTACGGCAGAATGCGCTTTTGTCTTCGCCAATTTACTTGTCTCTAGTTCTCTCCAGAGATGACGTCCCAGAGTTGACACTTCCGCGGGATCTCACTCGGACGGAAATCCCCGTATCCTCGGCTAATCTCGACAAATTTTCTTCATTTTTTCACTATTTTGTCAGTTTTGAATAAAATTTTCAAAAATTTCTAACTTTTACGAAACAAATCACACTTTTATTCTAGTCTTCATTTCTTTAATGCAGTTTACCGCAACGCTGAATTGCAGGAACGTGTATTGAAGTTCATCGCCTTTTCTGACGCAGTCTTTGCCTGATTTTTTTCGGCGAATACGGGACCTGGCAAACAGGCCAATTCCGGTAAAGTGCCAACGCTATGTCACATGCACACACACGTATATAGGGTTCTTTTTTTGTACACTAGTAGAAAATCCGAATGATTTACGATAAACTTTTTTGGTCGGTAAGTGCTAAACAGTTCTGACGTGGCTGTATATGACGCAAATATTGACACACGTCAGATTGTTTTGTCTTGTCCAAAGAGAAAAATTCAAATAAGCTATGATTATGAGATCATAGTGAAGCTTAGAAGTTGCATAATGTGGCTGTGTTTACAGTAGCTGCAGCTACATACAATTTATGTTCTTGGCTCGCTACTCAAATAGCTCAAACGGCGTTTTGGGTAAAATTAACGACCTTGTCTTTATATGCATTGACTATCTACCTACTGGACGGTTTCCGCTGCTTTCAACAACAGACAGTGCAAAGGATATGAGCGTGCGCCGCGTCTGTCCCGGTTATTATTGGTCGCTTCGCGCTACACATAAACGTAATCTGGTTGGCTGCTAATAACGTCAGCGAACGATAAATCGTTTGCTCGCTCGGCTATAGATGGCGTCCAGACCAGTGATGATGGAGGATCTGGCTCTTCGAACATGTGCAAATCTAAAAACACGTGGGGATCAACGAAGTTTGCGGAGAACGAGTTAGCAAGAATTAAAATTTTTGTTGACGTCTTTTATTGCATCCGGCAAGCGGGCGCAGCGAGCAACAAAGAGGCTGCTACTGGTCAAACGGGCGTTTCCCCCCTTTCCCCCTCCTCGAAAAATCGAAACTTAACAGACGCCCAGAGGATCTTAATGTAGTGTGTCCTCCGTCGACATCATGGAACACGTGAATGTTCCAAAGTGTTCCAGACTGTTCCACGGTATTCCAGAACACAACTCACAATTGCCTGTTGCGTTTTTTGTTTTGTTTTAAGCTGGATGCTTTCGACTTTGCCGTCCACTTGTTGAAACTTCGCTTTTCATTGTCCGTGCTGTGCACAGCTGCCTGAATGGTTTCCCACCTGAAAGTGAGCAATAACGCTGTCAGAGCATGAAATCTGTAAGCAGTGTTGTTTTCCGTGTAAAGCTTGAGCAACGCTGTTTTTGAAAATTTTGATGAAAGGAGATTTGGGAAAGCGGATGCAGGAGTAGAAAGTAATGGGGCCGTGTAGAGTTAGTAGTTTGGGATGGCCCCCTATGGGGACCCGTCCATCCCCACATGGAGCAAATTTTAAAAAATGCCTCCATTTATCAACGACATTTTTCAAAGAATTTTGTTTATTTTTTGTCAATTTTTCTCGCTTTTCTTAAATTTTGACACTTTTTTCAAAAACTATTCAATTTTTTTAGCAAACAGTGTGACGAAGTGAGGGATATTCAATACGGCGTACAAAGAAACGCTCTTTATGCTAGTGGATGGCTTGTTTTCGGTCTCTGGAAAATTTACTTCAGAAATTGGGCCCCATGAGAAGGGGGTGTTTTTTGCACCCCTCCACAACTACCATCCCTACGTCGGCGCGCGAGGTAGTGGGGAAGCGGAAAAGAGAGTGTGGGCCGCCCTCCGGGGGATTGTGGCGTGCGGGAAACGGTGGAACCTAGGCAGGCGGTAGCCCCGGTCATTTAAAATAGAATCAAGATTTCCATAGTCATTACGTTAGTAGCATCGGCAGTACCCCCAAAGTTGAAAAGGGTGAGTGATTTTGCTCTATTACCGCTAGACGCGCCATAAACAACCCCGATATTAGTGTCAACAAATTTCGCTTATCAAAGTGCTGTTTATATTCAAATACCGACAACCGACAGCGTGGCTTGCACGGACCGAAAAAGACTGTACGAACGAGCGGCTTTCACTTCAAATCGTTCTTCTTGAGAGCAGAAAATGGCCCGTCAAATGTACGTCGTCGAGTGTCCGTTTGAGAGCTCAAAGCCGTCAAGTTTGTCGGCTAATGTAGCGACGTTCTTGTTCGAACAATTCGAGAAATTCGGGACCCGAATGGCACTGGTATTGGACGTCGTCTTTTTCAAGCTTTTTTAGAGAAAAATTAATGTTTTATAATTCTCTTCTCATTTGAAGATCGATTCTGCCACTAAACAGTGGCTAAAATTTAACGAGCTACGACGTGCGGCGGAACGGCTTGCCAATAACCTACTTTCAACGGGTGTCGCGCAGCCGTGTGACCGCATCGCAGTGCTGAGTCTCAACAGTGCAAACTACGTAGTCTTCCATCTTGCCTGCGCGCTTATTAGCATCACGTGCGTTGATATCAATGTCAACGTTACTGCTGGTATGCTAATTTGAACGGAAGCAATCAGTAAATCAATACTTTTATAGCAGGGTGAATACACCATCTCAAGACCCATTTAGATAATTTTAACCTCTTGACATTACTTATAAACCTCAATGGGAAATTTTTTCAGGTGAGTTGCACCAGATGCTTGAAATTGCTGAAGTCACATCGGTGATGGCTCAAGGCAGTATTGAAGCTAAAGTCCGTCATGCGGTCTTGAAAATGCACCATCATCGTCGGGAAGCGATGAAAATCTGGAATATTGATACGACGTGCGAGGCGTTGCAAACTGCTGCTGGAAACGAGGAGTTTATGCTGAAACCTCGAGCGAACG
>JAQGBB010000322.1:0-20986 GCA_034691745.1 Prismatolaimus dolichurus
GCCAGCTAGTAAGTAGTGTCTACGCAAGCTGAACTAGGCGAGTAAGCACACGGAGGGAGTAAGCACATGATGCTACAATATGCGCTTGTGTAACAAGTGGTTTCAGGCACACGAGACTGAAACACGCTGGTTTCTCAACGCTCGGCACGTCTGACTTGCTTTTCTTACGTGCGATGACGTTTGTCTCTCAGATGTCATCTACCTTTTACACCTTCTAGATATTTTCGTATTTTGCTCTCACACTCTACGAGGATTACGATATCGGCGCCACAGCAACAGCGGCTCAGTACAATCCGAGTCTCCTCATTCTGCTCGGCAATCTCACAAGCTGTATGACGCCCGCCAACGTCAACCTGCTAGAGCTGAAGCAGCAAATTGCGAACACGTTCTGCACTGCCGCCAACTGGAAAATCGCGTACAAAAGCCGAGGCGTTCTGCAAAGCGCGCAATCTGTCTGCTTCGCTAGCGGCGCCTTTTCGTTGGGCCCGACACCGAACGGCGCCGGCGTCGATCTCATGTGCTTCGACATCACGAACGCGACTGCATTCCAGGACATAAACGACGAGATCGAGGTCAGCTCGTCGCTGATCAGCTTTCTGTACGCAACATTTGGCTTCTGGCAGAAAAGTGGCTACGTCACGCTCTCGTTCTACGACGGAAACTCCTACTTCGACCCGAACGGCGGAGCCGGCTTTCTCGACGTTAGTCAAGCGGGCAACGTACTCCATCTTCCGGCGATCGAAGCCTCCGCTCAGGTGACTGTGGGAATTCCGAACGTCGTGCAATCGTTCAATCGAAGCAGCTCACCGTGTTCGGCGACGCAGCGTTCCGACTGGGCGCGCGACTGCATCCTCAACGCGAACGTCGCCGATCGAAATTGCTGGCCGCTTAGCTTTTACGCGGTCGCGAATCCGACGGGTGCAAAGCCGTGCGCGACGCCAACACGTGCGATGGCAAACAATAGTGTTCAAGTGGCACCTTGATGGAGGAACCAGTCGACCCCGCTGTGGAGCTATGGTTGGCAGCAGTGTCTGCCAACGTGCGAGACTACGATTTATAAGTATAACGTCGCGCAGTATAAGGTGAATCCGCTGAATAAGTTGAACGTGCGAGACATCACCGATGTAGGAGACTTCAGCAACAACGATGCAGCAGAGGTCGGCATCTATGCGGTAAGACTTCAAGGCGTACTTGCTGTGTTGTAATGAACATTTTCATTGGTGTGCCATTAGCCAATTTATAGTAATCTATGTGGGCGTGTGTTAGACAACTATTCTTAGTTGTTTATTAACTTAAGTGACTTTTAGAGCCATCAATAGTGCAACTGACCCGTAAGCTGCTACAATTTTTAAGCCCACTCACGCACGTGAGTATGCCTTATGTGGTGGGCTGTGGCTGTAGTAGTAGCAGCCTGTGAACACGATAGCGCTCGCTAGAAGCAACGGATCGAGCTGAAATTTTTTGTGTATATACCTTGGGGCAAACGTAGGTTCGAGTTTAAAGACGGGCGCTGTGGACCTAATACATCACTGATTCGTCTCGCCAAAAGGGTCACTGCCATGTAAAAATAACGTGTTTTGCGCAGAACTCGAAAACGCCTTCACGGATTTCGTTGAGATTTGGTTTGTGAAGTCTTTGTTTGATGTTATATGAAAATTTTGTGTCATCGATGGTTGTGTCGTCGATCGGCTTTGGGACCACATAGCACATAAGGTAAATTTCTTTTGGTTGTAACTTTGACTGTTTTAACAGATTTGGCTAAAATTTTGTGCAGATTTCGCTGATGCTCTGTTTTTAAATTCAGACTGTTTCTACGGTGTAGTGGTTATGAGTCTTTGGTTCGCAGTCGAGGGGCATCAATACCAATTTTTTAGCGTGAGTAGGCCTTGAGGATCGGCACGTCCGACCTGTTAAGAGTACACGTTACTTTGGCATCCTGCCACAAGCGAGCACTAAAAGCAGGATAGCTAACTGATTACATTGAGGCAGTATGGCAGTCTAATGGGCCTAAAACTTTTTGTGTACGCCTGAACTTCTTACAACAATAAAAATGAAGAAAGGCTATCTGACCTGGGAGGGATTCGAACCCGGGTCTTTTGGGTGACGCGTTATCACATCGTGTTTCACTTTTTTGAACGCTGTTCCAGAACGAAGAAACTTAGAGCGCCCGTCTTCGAACTCAGTCTCTGTATTTTAATGCGAACAACGCACACACACACGACATCTACCGTTGCATAAAGTCACTGGCGCGTAGCGTCAGTGCCCCTAAAAACAGGAATGCTAACTGATTATGTTTGGATTTCCCCTTCTGCCCTCCCCTTTTTCATTCTCTTCCTTTCCTTCTCTCTCCCGACGAACCCAATTTCGCGGACGTTCAGGAGATCATAGTACAATATGCCACATGACAGGGTCGTGGAACACTCGGGTTGTTTCAGACTGCTTCAAGGTGTTCTAGAAGGTTCACAGAATAGCCTGTGTATTTGAGCCCATTGGACGTAAAGGTCTCACCAAGCCTCTCGGCCACGACCTACTCCGGGAATCGATTTTTTGCGCGGTCTACGTGACCATGGGATTGGCAAGGGAAGGACGTCGAGTGGAAAGAATCCACTTGGCCGCGAACCCTAAACGTGGCTGCTCTGATTGTAATTGTTCTTGGAAAAATAGCCTGCGAAGATTTTTTTGTTTCAGCAGAATGGTTTCGGCTACACAGCTATCGATATGGGTGGGTTCCACAGTGCCCCCAGAATACAAGAAAGTGTTCTTTCACGGTGTTTCAGGCTGTTCCGGAGTGTTTCAAGCTGTTCCGCATTCTTTTAGAAAACTTCGCTATTGCCAGTTTTTTTCTGGCAGGATGCTCTTCCACCCGCACGGCGGTACATGTCTGGTCTGTGCATTGTAGGTCGACTACCATCCAGACTATTATGTCAACGTTAGCGAGGAGGTTCCCGACACCGTGTTCTCAATCGGGCCAGCGCCAGTCGTCTACACGATAATGAAGGAGCAGCTCGTTCTCCAGATTTCCGACTATCTTCTCGGTCTTGGTGGCAGCATGGGTATGGTTGCTAACATCAAATTGCTGATTTAACGACTGCGTCTTCTTTTACGTTAGCAGTTTCTATTTATTCCCAGGCGTTTGGATTGGCGGCAGCTTTGTCGGCTTCAGTCACCTCATCTTCTTTTTTTTCTTCCGCATCTAGCGTCGTCCAAAAGAACGTGAAAACGAAACTGCCGAACACGAGCAAAGAAATCCGAACCCGGCGTTGCGCTACTGCGAAGAGACGTGCATTCACGGGCTGCCCTTCATCAACGACGAAAAGGGCTCCTACTGCAAAATGGTCATTTGGCTGCTCATCGTCTTCGCTTCAGCGGCGCTCTTTGCCAGAAACTGTGTTACCCTCGTCGACCAGTACATTGCGCAGCCCACAACCGCGCAAGCACAGATTATCCAATCGGCGTTTCCCGATCTGACCAACCTTACCCTTTGCTTGCTCGTCGACCGCGCGGTCGTCGTTTCAAACAAATACACGTTCTGCTGCGATAACGCTTTCGGCAACATGACGGCCATTACGAGCGCGTACTTCAGTACCAGCGGTGTCGACAAAGCGATTTCGGCGCGAAACTGGCAAAGTATTCGCTATCTTCCCTACTCGATTGTGTGGCGTGGCCTATCTTTATCTGACGTCCATAAGCGACTACGATAAAGGCGCCCTCTCGTTTATTGGAACAGCGCCAAACATAACATATCTTAGCATGGTCGATGCCGATCTTGGGAGCATGGCAGCCGTATTCGCCGCGGACGGACTCGGTTTGTTCGCTCTCTCGCAGCTAGTTGGCGCGACGTTTTGTCAGCTAACAGGCGTTCAGCTCCAGCTGAAAGCCTTTGATGCGCCGACAGAGCGGTTCAATCAAAGCATAATCCCCAATATATGTTTGCCGGGCAACGTCGTATGGATTGGTTCGAAAGGAAGCGCAACGTACTGCGACGGGCAAGATGATCACACGGATCGTATCTGCGTCCTGATTGGTGGGGCCGGAACGGCGCTCGTTGATCCTCGTGACTTTATCAAAGTTAACACCGGTCCAGCCGCCGTTCACCAAGCTAGTGGAGCTCAAACGGCGTCCACCTTTGAGTGGTTGGCCGGTTTCCACTTTGACGTCCAAGGAGGCGCAGGATCAATCGATAATCGATACTGCAACGCGCGCGCTCTTTCGACAAGCGCCTCCGTGTCCTCGCTGACAAACTTTAACCTAATCAGCACGTCTTCGAGTCCCTGCTCGACCGTTGATCGCTTCACGTGCACGCAAAACTGTCTACGTCAAAGTATTCAACAGCAACGCGGATGCACCACGATTAGCTACTTCACAAACTACTCAAACAGTCAATCATGCACGACGTCATTTAGCCTCGTTTGTAAGCTGAGAATTGGTTTAATACTTGTGTTATTAAAACCATGAATTTGAACGCTCGAGCTTCCTTTTTAGCATAAGCCACACTTGCGAAGACGTTCTCGCTGCCGCAGAACACGTCGACAACGTGGGACGACTGTGCAACGCAGTGTATGGTCTCATGCACTATTCACACGTACAGGTTGAGCAGCGTCGGTTTTGTGAACACGACGACGTCGGGCGCGTTATACGGCGCGTTCTACCGAAACAGTGTTGGCTACCTGAGCTTTGACGTGACGGTCTCCTACGACTTTTGGGCATTTCGCTGGAATCTCGGCGACAGCATGGGTAAGCTTCTGAGCGCGTCATATTTAAGTGTTTTTTGCAGTCCAACGTTTTTTAGGCCTATGGCTCGGGGCAAGCATAATTGCGCTTGCGCACGTTCCGCTTTTCTGGATAATTTTCGTTGCCGAAAAATTCGCTTGACCTCTGCTAGCTGACGCGTTCTTCTTCAACGAAATCGAACGTGATTGAACGCTGTTCTATTGGTCGCTGAACTTTGTGACCACATTTAGGCTCATAGCAACTTTTTTCTATGTGAACATATCACTTGCAATATCTATCACTCACGTTCTGGTATGCTATCGACGGCAGAGCTGGAAAGCTTTACCTGGACTGGAAAGACTCTGGATGGTTACGCTAACTTAGCGGGTTCCCAGAGGCAAAGAAAAACGGGTCCCCAAAAGTATAGCATCAAAAAGTCGCATATGGGAGCGTCTAAATATCATTTATACGTTTTTCTCGATTTTCAGATTTTTTTCTTGATTGTTTCTTTTCACCGGGAAAACCGCTTTTTCAGAGCTCCGTCGCTGTGTTTTCGTAAGATGAAATGTTAGCTTCTAGCATCAGTTACGCAAGAGATTATTATGCGCTCACGTTCAACGTAGGTGCGCCCTTAATTCAATCTGTTTGCCTGTGTCCCGCTGACGATCATAATCTGCAATGCAAATTTTTTGAGGTCTGCATTTGCTCTCGAGCTGAGCATGTCGCTAAGGTGACCACCTGATTAGCGGTAACACCTCCAGACTTTATGCAAATTTTAAGGAGTAGGATGGAGAAACAGGTAAAAAACAATTTAAAATTAGCTTCGGACTCAGATAGACACAGTTACTGTGCGACATATAAAATCGAGCCTCGATTCACTGTTGAATGCGAGCCATTTGCTTTGTGACCTTGCTGATAAGTGTTTTTTTCGAATGCCTTGTCCTAAAAGGCTTGAAACACCACAACTTTAATCGAAAGTGTTATTTCTGAGTCATATGAAATCTGTTTTTAGATGGACATTTGGACATGCGCGATCCTTCTCGTGACTGCTGTATTGCCTGTGTTTCAAGCTTCTTCTCCTCAAAGTCGAGCGAAAATCGCACACGAGGAGGCTGCCGTAGTGGGCCGCCTAAAACGAAGCTTTCGCATATGCCCAATACTTGTTTGCGATGTCGAGTTGCTGCCGAAGGTGAGCGAGCTTGTAACGGCCACGGTCCAGCCAAAGACGACGACGCAAACACTTCATCATTCACGCTCGGCTGTCGGCTTAATAGCGCAGCACGGTGCTAGCGCGACTGAACTTCGAATCAAAGATGACCGACTCCAACGGCCAAATATGCCAAGAAGAGAAAAAGAAATACGTCGGAGAATCATGCTTAAGCTTCAACGACTGCTGGAAGGCCCTGCAGCTCATCCATATGGATAACTGTAACTAACTGCTCGCTAGAGTGGGATTAGCTGCTCAGACACTCGATTGTGCTGTGCTTGAAACGCAAATCCAAAAAACTCGCTAATAATTTTTTTGTGTTTATGACAGAACTTTGAGTGAAAGATGAACGTATATTAAACTTGGGGCAAACACAGTTTCGCTTGCTTGCTTATTTGCTTTTCTTTCTAGTGTTGGTGAGTTTTTATACATACATACACAAAGTACAGAAAGCCAGTAACCCAGGCACTTGCCCATCCCAAAGGCGTATTCACGTGCGCCAGTGGGCCTGAAAGGGCATCGTCACGGAGCATGCACATTTTCAGCTCGAAACGATCTCATCTGTGATTCATTAGATTCGCGGTATGCTTCAAACAGATTCTGCAGGTGCAGCCCTCGCGACAGGCAAATGCAAATTCGTAACCGCGTGGGGTGCCGTCTCTCGTCAGCCATTACCCGACGGGATCCTTCTTATTTGCACAGTTAAGTCAAATTTATGAGCATGCAGTGCGTCCAAGGTATCTTTCTCTTCGCCATCATATTTGCGACTGCGATGCAGCGCATGAAGGCTACGCGCGATGGAACCGAAAATTCGAAGACTGTCGCGTTACGGCGGATGAAGCGTTGTCTGAGTCGCATCTGCCCACGACGCGACGACGTCGATTTCGCATACGCTGTGAACGAGAACGCCAGGCGCTACTTGAAGTTGTTGGAGAAAAGAGCGCTAACGCATCGCTTGGCCAAGTGCTCGTGCTCTGATGTCGAGTGCACTCGGTTTTCGAACCGACGGTTAAACTCTACTATTACTCAGACTTATACTGTCGTGTCTAGGACGATTTTGTTACTGTAGAAAAACGCTGTTGTCATTTGTCCTGAGCTGTCACCAGGCAGACGAGTTTTTGTAGCGTGCCGGTAGCCGAGATAGCGTAATACGTTTCGCGTAGCTTCTCCAACTGATCAACGATAATACTGTTCGTATCAAGATTGCCTGGCGGATCGCCGAAGTGCATGCTGCCTACTAGCCAAGAAAGCACATGTCAGAGCGACCCGTGGCATGTACTTATTGAGACACGCTGAACATCCGTCTACTTGTTTGTTTTTGATGCCCGATGTTTTTTGCCTTGCCTCTTTGCTTGTCTTGGTCCGCAGCTGATCGTCGTATGTCGTCTGATTCTCGCGCGCAAGCGCGAAGCTACCCGCAGGCCGTTGAAGAGACATCAACGGCACCCATAGATGGCTCGGATAGCGCCTCAGGTGAATACGAAAATAGACGTGGGGGTAAAAAGCACTTTTCTGAGAAAAGATTTCGCAATTTCCCGTAAAAATACCAGTCGTTCTTAGAAGCAAACGCGGCACACGTCACATTCGTCAGCCAGAGCATTCGGCCGAAAAACCGACTTACTACAATTTGGAGGAGCGGCTAGCGCCACTATTACCAGCCTTCCGGTCACGGGGCCGTGTTAGCTAACTTTGAAAATTCATCAAGCCGTCCTCGGACTGAAAGAGCTGAGTTCTGAAAACGAACGCCAGTTGCAGCAGATTGAACAATTATGTAAAAAGCCTCCCTTCTGTAGTATAATCGGCTAAGTTCACATGGACGAGTGCCTGTGTACTTCAGAGTACAAATCGGTCCGAAGGGCAAACAGCTTCGCTCGTTCTGGTGTTTATGCCAGACACAGCAATTACACCGCATGTCTCAGCCTAGTCATCATCATGCGGCCGGCTTATTGTTCATCGTGTATAAGCACGCGTAGCTCGTTCGTTCGGTATTCATTTGAGTCGTTCGCTACGCTCGTTAGGCAGCCGCGTCTTGCAGTGAAGGTCTAGCTTGGCGCTAGATACTATCATGTCTTTCTAATCGAACTCCCCACTAAAAAATTTGAGCAGGGAGATTGGATATTGTGACCATCAACGTTACGTGCGATGCGCTACATTAGGCTAGAACCAACCAGCCACCAGAGCATACACTATTCTTTTACCACTTGACCAGTTTGTCAACATTTGCTATCGGCGCTTTTAAAAAGTAAGGAGTTCGATTAGAAAGAGATGATACACCTTCCCCGCTAGAAGACTTCGTTAGTCGCCTTCGCTAAGTCCCAACAGCATAAGTGGATAAGCCGCCGTCTTGTCAGGAAACAAAGTCCAGCTGTGTCACCAACGTATTCTTGGAAGCGAGAGAATTTGTGATAGCCAAATACGCGTGTACACAGAAATCCGTCACAATGAAGCGAGAGTACTGCATCGTCAATTACTCGCAAGTAATCACAGTTTGAATCTTGGCACGACAGCGAGATAAACAGAGAAAGATCGGCACATAGAGAAGCATGATTATAATACAGAGGCACAAAAGCGTCGAAAAATTATGAAATGTATGCACTAATAAAGCTAAAATCCTCCCGCTCACATTTTCCCAAAGCAACTGACGCTGAAACGAGGGGTCCACTAACTATTCTAGCTACAACAGCACAACATCGATCGAAAGTGGTGACATGGCCGACAACGATTACAACAAGCGGACCGGCGGATCGCCGAAGTGCATACTGCCTACTAGCAAAAAAGTACACAAGAGAGCGACCCGTGGCATCTACTTATTCAGACACGCTGAAACGCTAAACTCACGGGTTTTAGTTTTAACGAAAAAAACATGCTCTTTTACGCAGTGCATTTTGCTGAAAAAAGACAATTCGGTAAAAACGCGTCAATTGTTTATAATAAATGATGGTATGCTTTTCTAGAACATATTCTGGAACGCGCTGGAACAATATGGAACAGCTTGTAACACTCTGAAACAGCTTCGGACACAGTTCACTAGGTTACTCTGAACGTCCGCTAACTTTCCATTTTTGCGAGGGAAAGATTTTTATACAAACATATAGGTATCCTTTGCTTGCGCGTTGCGCGCTCCAGGCAGGATGCAACAAGAAACTAAGAGCGCCAATAGGCTCGGTCATTGAGGGGCTCATTTTCGTACGAGCAAGAACACTGGCACTCAAACGAGAGCTCGAATCGCGGAGAACGTCACCAACTCCTGTTCGAAAACCGGCTTTCTGCCCAAACGCGAAAGTGACGTCAGAGGTACTCGCAGAAAGTCATGCGTGCGCCCTTCACGGATACGCAGCGGGTGGTGGCGCACTCGCAGTTTGCTGATAGGAAGGTGCCGGCCAACCGGCCCCGGGCTGCGATTGTTGAGGCCACTGTTGTTGCTGACCAGGATAATATGGCTGCTGGGGCTGATAATAGGCAGGAGCACCGGCGCCTCCTTGTGGTGGTGCTCCCCATTGCTGCTGTTGTGGGGGTGCCGCTGGCTGACCTGCATACTGAGGTGCTGGCTGACCCGCGTATGCAGCCGGTGGTTGTTGGGGTTGAAAACCACCACCGGAAGGGTAAGGTTGCTGCTGCGGTTGCGACGGTGGAAAACCACCGCCCCCCGGTGCATAAGGTGGTTGCTGATATGGCGCAATCGGCTGAGAAGGACCCGCTGGGTATGGCGCAATCGGCTGCGACGGAGCCGCTGGGTAGCCGCCAGCAGCGGGAGGAGGCGGCGCAACGGGGGCTTGTGGCGGGGCACTAACGGCAGGCTCCAGGCGCGACGGATCGACGACAACTGGTGGCTTCGCCTTGAAAAAAAATCAAAAACCCACATTTAAATTAAAATAAAAGGTTTTCAAAATCTTAATAATTAAATTATTATACTGAATTAAATTATTAAAAAATTATACTAAATTTAATTTAATTTAAAAAACATCAAAAAGGCACATTTAAGCGCAACATTCTGAGACACTCGAGCATCTCCTGTATAAGTGCTGGACACGTCAAAATGTTTATACCAAATTAAATTTTTTATTTTTCTGTGAATTGCTCTAAGATTTTTGGTTCCAAGATGAAGAGAATGGGCCCAGCGAATCTCGCGATGAAAAGTGCCGAAGTTTGGTCAATTTAGCACATAAAACATCTGAAAATTAGAGTATAAAATCACACAGTACTATTCCGGGGCTGAAACCTGGCACATGTATCTAAAATAAACCGACGGTAAAGAATCTTCAATAACAAGTGAGGTCATAGGTCATCCTGGGCCGCTGCAGCATCCAAAATGCTATTTCGAAACCACCTACGGCGTTTATTCGGCTGTTAATAATACCGGGAAACTCAAATTCTCCATTTTGGCGTCCTTTACTATCAATATTGCGTTATATATTTCAGAGACCTGTTGTCATGCAGCGGATATACAAAAAGGTAAACCCTTGGCCGGGTGCCCTGTGCCAATTTAGAGTCGCTATAGAGTAATTCTGTTTCAAACATGGTAGCAGTGCATATGGCCTGCATAAAGCATGCACAAACGACTGGGTTGCACCATCCACATATCTCAGTCTCGATAGCAAAGGAGCGCATTTAGAGTTTCCGGTATCCTCAATATGAATCACTCGTTTTTCTGCATATTCGACAAAGAAACAAGAATTTTTGGTGACGTTTTAATTTTACGCGAATGATAATGCCATCACCCCCGGGGGTGAGGGCATCCTGTGCAATATCATTGGTGCGCCGATTTCTTCATCTTGTAAACAAAAATCTCAGAAAAATTAACAGAAAAATACAAAAACATTCAATTTTGACGTGTCCAAGGGTTTCTCAAGCCTCTGACAATTTCGCTCTTAAACATTTTAAAATAAAAAAAAAATAAAAACCTGTTCTAGCTTAACAGGGCACATACCTTGATGAGATTTTTCTCCATATAACTCGTCAGCTGCAGAGGAATCTCGGCGAGGACGTCTTTGGCTAACTTCGCCTGACTGAGCGCATAGTTGGCGCCAGGCTGGTTGTAGTTGCGGAATGGCACAAACTAACAAGTCAAACACTTGCGCACTAAAATTTGCGCAACTCACAATACTAACGATGAACTTACGTACCTGAACGATGTCGCGTTCGGCGTAGCGTCCACCCGCTGAGAGACGCTGCTTGTCGGCGTCGAGAATGTCCATCGTCTCGAAACTATCGTTGCCGACACCGACGATGATTATCGACATGGGCAGCTGAGAGGCCTCAAATTAAAAAGATTTTATAATTTTTAAATATTAAGAAAAATTTTAGCACATTGTCCGTCATAAAACAGAAAATTTGAACACTGCTCTTACGTTGACGATGGCCAACTTGGTCTTCTCGAGATCGTTGATGATGCCGTCGGTGATAATAAGGAGAACAAAGTAGTGCGACCCGTCGCGTTGGTTGTGCACCGCTTGCGAGAAGCTAGAAGGAGGAAGCGCTCAAGTGACTGTCGCTAGATTACGGTAGTGAAAATGAAACTTATTGGGTTAGTAGTTGGGGGAGACAGAAATTTTTGCCCCGCCCCATGGGAGGGAGCCATTCCGGACCAAGTTTTAAAAGTAGGATAATTTTGCGTAATTTTAGGGTAAGTGGACTAATTTAGGGCAATTTGAGGGTACTAGGGTCATTTTTAAGGTAATTTAGCATAATTTTCCTCGCAATTTTTTTAACTATTACTACCTCCTGTTAGAAAAACCTTGTGAAAAAAGTTCGTTGGTAAATGAGAGCCCCATGGAGCGCGGCGCCCCAAATTACCAGCCGTAGAACTTACCGCGCAACGTGGTTGATAATGGGAGCAAAATGTGTCGGTCCATAAAGCTGAACCGAAAGAAGCGACTGCCGATACGCTTGCATCACCCCGTCCAGGCCTCGACAACGAGGATCGCTCGGATGACCATTCTAGATGGACAAAAGCAAAATTCCAACAAATTCGGGGGGGGGGCAAGTACAGTGCTCGAAGCTTACGAGAAAGAATTCGTGCGAAACTTGACCATTTGGTGGCACCTAATAGAAATCGATAACAATATTGATTTTTCGATCAAAAATCGATTGCCTATGTTTGCCTTGGCGCCAAAACCGAGTGCCGGAAACATCTTGTCACTGTCATAGTCTTGACAGATCTCGCCAACCGCCTTCAGTGCCAGCATGTACTGATTTGGCTCGTAAGGATGGATATAGTGTAACGACTCTAAAATCGGTTGATAAGATGAGTATATCTTTTGAAAAGTTTGAAAATTATTTTCTTATACTTACGAGGTTGATTTGGATTGCCGTTCGATCTATAAAAGGTTTAAATCCGTTTAAAAAAGATCAAGAAAGGCGACAAAAAGTAATGCGACCCTACGCTGTGAAATCAACGGCGACTGTGAAATGGATCTGGGTGCCACCGCGGATGTAGTCGAGGAACGAATGCTGCTCGCTGACCGTGAATTGCATTAGTTGCAGCTAAATCAGAGGTAGCTTGACATAGAGGATAATTACAATGATAGGCTTGGCAGTTTGGGAGCAACAATTTTGGCTCCCCCACTGTGACCCAGAGATCGCTGGACGTCTGCTGAACTGGTGCTGGATTTACAGTCAGGGTAGAACGGTTCTGAAACGGTGCTGCCAAAACCCCATTGGCAAGTTAGGTCCCGCACTGTCTGAGCATCATTCCAGCACTTGTTTAGCACAGTTCAGCCATGACCCGACATCCAGCACGTTTCCAGCAGCTGTCCAGTTTTGGTCAGGTCACAGTGCCCCTGAGGCCCCCATTTCTGAGCCAAAATTCCCAATGCAAAAAATAGCAAGAAGTACCCTTACTAAAAAAATTTTCAGAGGAAAATATGGTCGGAAATGCACAAAAAGTGGGCGTGACAGAAACATTTCGACCAATTTTGGTAACTCGAAACAAGTTCATCGGTAATTGGTGGGGGGGGGGGCACTTCCAAAAATTTGCTCCAATGGGGACGGGGGCAGCCCCAAACTACCAACCCTAACAATGAGCGCTTTGCTACCTGTCCAGAGTGTTTGTACGATTTGCTCTTCGCTTTCTTCTTTGGATTGATCAGCTAAAACGTCGATTAATTATATACTCTGCATTTATTTTTCTATTTTCTTCTCAAACTCTCCAAAAAATTCTGTTCTATTCTACTTTTGCTCTCGAGTTTCGAAAATATCTACATACGTCGAAAGTGGCCGCCGGCGTTCTCAGCTGTTTGAGCGTTACAGTGCAAATGCCGATGAGATCGTGTCTGAAAAATGAGGCCACATCATTTTTGACGTCCAGCGACGCTATTCGCCCATCGCTGGCGGCATGCAGCTATATCTGCGTCATATATTACGCTTGCCCTCCGTCGTTGTCGAAGTCGTAGCACTCGATGACGATTGGCCTGAAAGACGATTCGTAGCGAATTGATCAGGACTTCCAGGTATGACGTCACGTCAGAGGGGAAGGGTCGAACGGTCGAATTTGTCCCTTCTTGGGAGTCGAAATAACAGCTTGCGTTCGAAACATAATGCCGCTCCTACCTGTTTTCAGCGTCGGCACCCAAACCGCAAAGCTGCTGCAGCGATATTTTGAACGGTTTCCAGACGGGATTCAAATTGTTCGAGATCACCTCGGAACGGTAAGCGAGCGTTCTACACGAAACAACGCAAACCATATGAAAGGCTATTCGGACACGATTAAAATGCTCAACGCTAGAAAATACCTCGCGGCGGATGAGGGGTCAGCGTTGACGCCGATGCCGCCGGCCCGGTAGATCTGCAGAAAGGGGTCGGACTTGCCGAGAAAATCTTTCTTGTCCAGTTTCAGCCCTTTGAATTGCACATAGGCGACTTCCTGGAAAAGACGTGCGAATCGCTCAACAAGTAAATCGGAAAAGCCGAAAAGGCACCCTGCCTTACGGCAAAAAAATACCAAACTGTGCGGGAAGCAATTTCAGGCGTGAAAAAGTATAGATGTGGCGAAACGATAAATCGACGGGTTTTCACGCGTGCACGTCGCACAGCATGGAAACTGTGTGTTTAGCGAGAAAAACTTTTGCACTGTTATGGAGCGCTCGAAACCTCTTCCTGGAACACTGTGGAACACTTTGTGGAACATTGAGGAAAGCGCTAGAACGCTATGGGACACGCCGTACTATCTACTCTAGACGTCCGCTAACTTTCGAGATGCCTTTCTGGAACATGTTCTGAAACACTCTGCAACACGCTGGAACACTCCGCAACACCTTAGAACATAGTCTACTAGGATACCCTAGACGTCCGCTAACTTTCCATTTTTCGAGGGGGGAGGGCAAGGCGAGATAAGGGGAAACAAATCCATGTTTAACCGTATAGATATCCTTTGCTTACGCGCTGCGCGCTCGAGGCAAGATGCAAAAACAGATCGAGCTGTGCCTACCTTGCAGGCCCCTCCGACCTCCTCTGCCGAGATGATAATGCTTCCGAGCTTGCCAGGTAACCCACTAAAACCAGCTAACATTTTTCGCAGTTTATTTAATTTTAAACAAATTAAAATTATCCGTCGTTGGTGGCCAGCTTACGTTAGCTGGTGATGAACTGCGGATCCTGTAGCGCCGACAATCTCACCGAGCGTGATCTCGCATCGACCCAGAAAGTCGTGATGGTCTAGCTTCGCACTCTCACAGTCCACGTCATATCTGCGAGGAAAAAGCTCGACGTTCGGCTGATTCTTGTTTGGCTTCGAATGTTTGTTGCAAAGTTTTAACTTCGATCGCCCACCGGTCGATGGCCATATACACCTCTTTCCCTCACACCGTCCACCGTGTCGGAGTGGACAACGTACACGCATTCGCACCAGTGTTAATATTGATTATTTTCAGCATGTACGTAGACTCACTCACATCTCGAATATCAACTTCTGCGACTCTTCGAAGAAGTAGTCGACGATAAATTTTCGCGCAAACTCCGGATTCAAGTTGTTCTTTATCATCTCCGTTCGGCTACAAAAAGTGAACATCACGTGATCCAATGCGCTTCTTCGATTCTACTCGTTTCGCCGCGATATTATCGTGGTGGATGAAATGGACAGCTGAGTTTTACAAGCTGCCCGGCGGAGAAACGACAATAACTCGAGCATACCCGATTTCCTTGGGCTTCTGAGTCGCAAACTCCTTCATGTACAGTACACACATCGGATCAGACTTGGACATCAGGTCCCGATCGCGAAGATTCCTATTGGTAGTAGACAATATAAGACGATAGTCACGCCATAGTAAGGCGCCGAAGGCTGTAGCTTACTTGCACGAAACGGCCAACTGGACCTCCGACTTTGGTATCATTGCTGCGCCGGGTTGAAAAGCCATGGTTAGGACGTAGTCTGCTCAGGGAGTAGTTTAATCACAAGCGCAAAAGAAGTGGTTCACTCAGTCGGGTTGAAGTCGTAAACTAGACTGACTGGAGTCGCAAATAGCATTGGCATACGTCACCGCGACGATGACAAACAACCGTTGCTGTGTGTTGGCGGATCTATGACGTCGTACCATTCATTTGTGTGACGTCTTTCGCATCGATCCAGTCCTATTAGTCCAGAGAGGGATATAGACTCTGTATGAATCATTCATTCTTCACACACGCTGTGCACGCAAGGTAGGCCAGACAACGAGTGAGGCCGATGTTGCGAATGAGTGTGCGAAGCGAGAGCTTGCTGTAGACGCACACTCACTCCGCCAGGACGGAGGACGGTTATGAACTGCAGTTTCAGAACGAGAACGGCGTAACGAAAAGAGAACCCGTGCTATTTTTTATAAAAGCACGCTACGGTGCGGCGTCGGCTCGAATATGGCTACCGGTTTTACGTAGTGACGCTCAAAACCAAAATTTTCGGAAAGCGATCGTCAAAGTTCTACACGTGGAACGGCTGAAAGCCGAAGTGCGTCCTGTTTCGCAAAAACATGAGACAGAAGTTTTTGAAGCAAGAGAGAAAAGGAGGCCACGATTTGTCTATGTATCACGCACGGCAGAAGTCCTTGTAGGTTGGCCGGTTTTCGCAAAATTTCAGAACCAGTTTTCTCTAGACCGGCTGAACTTAAAACGACTCCAACATGTCAGAATAATGGCCGCAATGTGGCCGTCATTTTGACATATTGGAGAACGCTGCAAGTTCAGCAAGTCTAGAAAAAACTGGTCCTGAATTTCTGCGAAAACCGGCCAACATACCAGGACTTCTGCCGTCCGTGATACTACGTTTTTCCTCGCTCTCGTGCGCAAAAAATGTTGTTGCTCACACCGTCCGCTAACTTTGTCAGTCCGAATGTTGCCACCTCGCCTATCATTTTCGACTGAAATTGAGAAGGAAGCTAACAAGGCTAAACGCTTGAAAACAAGTTTATCTAATAAGAACGCCTCTGCGCCGTTTTACAGCACACATATTCGATGTATTAGAGTTCCTTTGCTTTCGACATTATATCGTGCTCTTGGATTGGCGACATAAACTGTCGTAAGAATTTAGCATCGAGCGCCATGTGTTTTAACAAAATCGAACAAAGTGTGCAATGAACCATAAATTTTCAATATTCTAATACAAACTACAAGACGACCACGCTGGAAACCTCAAACGAAGCTCAACCCGCTATCTTTACTTTTTGATGGGCGGATGTTGTTGTAGCCGTAGAAAAGTTTTGCTACTCAGCTATAAATGCACAGTGACGAATAACATCATAATATTATACAACAGTAAAGGGAAGCACAACATAGTGCACATTCAACAAACGCTTCGAGCTGCAGAAATGCAGTAGCAGAAATGTAACGTTCATAAGTAAGCGTCACACAGCACACTGAAAGAGACCTTCGCCCTCCGTAAACGTTCAGAGAAGAGCTGTGTGTTGAGCGTCATTCATGAGAGAAGCTTCGAAATACGGTATCGCTTCTCCTCCTTTGGCGCCTGTTCGATTACATCCTGCACAGAAGCCGACGCCTCTCTACTATTGGAATGAGCTACAATTTCGCTGCAAAACTTCGTCGAGCTTGGGAGCTTTTTTCGTTATCTGTTCTGTCTGCAGCTCTGCCTCAGCTTGAATGCGAACACGCCAGAGATGTTTGCCGGTGGCTTCGTGACGTCGAAGACTGTGAAAATCGTTGCACGTCCGATTGCACAGCGCGCAGTGCAGCGGATTGCTCGATAACGGGGCGATCGCGTGCGTTTTGAAGCGGTGCCGCGTCAGGTAACCCCTGAGGTGCACAAAAGTCATTGATGGAAACCACGTACCGTCAACCGGAGCATAAGTCTAGAGTCTCTCCTGCTCAACAGCGAAGTCAATTGTTTTTTACAACTTCTGGAGCGCGCAGCGCGTGAGCAAAGATAGCTACCTAGTCGCATGTCCGTCCATGTGTGTGTGTGTAACAACCCTAACTTGAGTTTTCCTTGACCGAATCTCAAAATTCTTTTTTTTTCAGATTTTCCTTGGTCCGTAGATTTGCCATTTGGCACTCGTTTCGCTGTCAGATGGTCCTAGCGGTCTGTGCAGTAGGTGAATGAACATTCGGACTTGGAAAAATTTCATGCGAAAAACGCACGCTCAAGCGTGTAGTAGCTATGAAATGTTGTTTAGCATTGCAGACACGCTTCACCTGCAAGTTCGAAACGCCGATAAATGTATTATCCACATTTTTTAATGACCCGCCCCGATGAACCCCAGAAGATGCGTTCTTCAGCTTTGCCGATTTACTTGTTCTGTCCTTAAACCACAGAGCTGAACTGCCCAACGAACTTACTCTCTCACGAACGTCTCGCCGCACTCTTCGCAGAGAAAGCTCCGCTTGTTCTCGCCTCGCGAACGCTTCGCTTCATGCAGCTCGACGTGACGCCGGTATTCGGAATACTTGAAGCCGCCGAACGTGAGACCACACTCTTTGCACTTCAGCGCATCCGCTGGAGGCACCACGCCATGCTGCCTCTGTTCGTGGAGCTTTAGCGAGCCCCTATAGGCATGGACGCAAATTTCTATTGGACACGAACGTCTTCGATGCAAAGCTAAGCACTAAATATTCTCGGATATGTTTACGTTAAACGTTTTCCAAAATATTGAAAACATTCGAAACATTTTTCGTCTGGGAATGTTTACTCAGCTCGCTGGATGAAAGCAAACCACCGAATAGTTTTAGACGTGCTTCTGTTAGTGCAGCATCGTCGCTTCTATTTTTACTACTTTTGCACTGCAGGGCGTGTAATTTCACGCGTTTGGCAGACAAGGTGGTTTAGCGTTCATGACGATCTATGCGTGTGTGGGTCCAGTTGGGTCCCACAAAAATCAGATTTCGGGGTCACCGGGACCCCTTTTTGGGGGGGTCACAAATTGGGTTTCCCATGGAAAACGGTCGAAGAAGTCAACGGATCGGGCTGAAATCTGGATGTGTGATGTCGTATGGTCCACATGAGCCCACGGGAAAATTAGATTGCGAGAATCACGGTGGATCCCTTCTGGGTGGTCCAAAAGGGTTCCCTAAGGAAGAGAACCCCCGACTAATAGTTTACCCGCTACCCCGCAGAAATACAGTACTCTCTGAGCTTACTCGTTGTAGTATTTGTAATCGCACAGCCCGCACGCATAGACAACGCCGGTGAGAAGGCGCGGCTTTTGTCCTCGCCAGTGCGTCTCCGTGTGAATGCGGAGTGCCGTCGCGCCACCGCAGAGCTTTCCGCATAGCGAGCACGCCAACTTCTTGTGCAGCGCGCCTCTTGGTGGTTCATTCTTCACCCCGGGCGTCTTCCGCTTCCACTCCCCTCGGCGGCAGCGTTCATGCCCCGCGGCGTGTTTTCGGAGCTGTCCGCGAGCGTCGAACGTCTTTGCACACTCGACGCACTCGAAGCGGCGGATGCCCGTATGCATGCGCGTGTGCACTTCGCGGTGTTTCGACGTCCGGAATGCCTTCGCGCAGCCGGCCCACGCGCACACGAACGGTCGCCCCTCGTTCTTTCTCTTCATATGCACACTGTACTCATGCCGACGGAGACCGCTCGCGTACAAGAACGCCTTCCGGCAAGTCGGGCACTCGTGGCACTTCTCGCGACGCCGACGCCCTTTGGACGACACGTTTGCACTGCTCTGCTCAACTACCGTAACCCCCTCCGGCGATTGGCGTTGCTCAACGTCGCGGGCGGTTTCGAGCAACGACGGAGAGCCTGGCCCACTGCAGCTGATGTAGCTCGACGAAACAGAAGCATGACGGTCATCGTCGGCCACTTGTGCTTCTCCCGGAGAAGTGTTCCGCAGCAGAACAGCCACGTCTGCGTCTGCTTGGTCCCGTGCTAGCGGAACGGCTTCTTCGTTGTCTCCGTTCTCAGAGATAGCTGCTTCTGATGAAAAATCTTCGTCTTCGCGTATCGGGTACGAAGGCTCCTTGCTCTCTGCCAGTGTCTCCGCTTGTATGCGAGCACGCCAGAGGTGCGTGGCGGTCGCTTCGTGGCGTTGCAGATGCCAGAGGGAGATGCACTCCAGATTACACACCGAGCAGAACAACGGCTTGCTCGACGGCGCAATCGCGTGCGAGTTCGCACGATGACGCGTCAGGTGACCCCTTAAGAACAAGCAGAACACGACAGTCAGTCCATGAAGTAAAAGTGTTTTCATAATGGCTCGAGAAAACCGGTTCCGAAATTTTAAGAAAACCGGCCACCATACAGGGACTTCTGGCGTGCGTGATATGTATAAATTTAGTCCAGCGTTCAGCGCAAATCGAAGGCTGGTGGACACGTTGCGTGCCACAAGTCCACCCGAGAATGTGGGTATGACACAATCAATAGTTGCGCTAGTTTCGCGGTAACTTTGTCCATGCAACTTGCTACCACCTGTAAGCTTACTCGCTGGCGAACGCCCCTCCGCATTCTTCGCAGAGAAAGTTGCGCCTGCTCTCAGCTCGGGAACGCTTCGCTTGGTGCAGCTCGACGTGGCGCCTATATTCAGAACACTTAAAGCCGCCGAACGCGAGGCCACACTCTTTGCATTTTAGCGCATCCGCTGGAGGCACAATGCCGTGCTGCCTCTGTTCGTGGAACTTAAGCGAGCCCCTAGGAGACAAACATACATTGCAGAGCAACAATTACCTAATGAACATGGAGACAAGGCACTGAAAAAGTCTGGGACCGGGTACTAAAAAGTCCGGTCACCGAGGGTACCGAATTGTCTTTTTTCACCAAAATGCCTACGTGAAAGAGCATGTTTTGGTTAACTAAAACCCGTGAGTTAAGCGTTTCACGTGTCTGAACAAGTAGATGCCACGAGTCGCTCTCGAGTGTGCTTTTTTTGCTAGTAGGCAGGATGCACTTCGGCGATCGGCCGGTTCGCTTGTGTACACATTGTGCTTACTCGTTGTAGTATTTGCGGTCGCAGCGCCCACATGCGTAGACGACGCTATTACGGTGCACCTTCTTTGCGCGCCAGTGCGTGTCCATGTGAATGCGGAACGCCGTCGCGCCGCGCGTCAGCTTTCCACATAGCGAGCAAGCGAACGCCTCACTCAATGTTCGCTTTTCGCAGTTATTCCGTGGCTCCTCTTCCTTCTTGAGCGTTCGCGCCTTCCGCTTCCCACCACGCCGGTGACGTTCGTGCCTCGCGGCGTGTTTTACGAGTGCGGAACGGGTGCCGAACGCCTTGGCACACACGGCGCAACCGAAAGGTCGAACCCCCGTATGCGTGAGCATGTGCACTTCGCACGCTTTCTGAGACTTGAACGCCTTGGTGCAGCCGGCCCACGCGCACGCGAACGGTCGAGCGTCCGAATGAACGCAGCGCTCGTGCCTCTCGAGAACACTCGCGTACTCGAACACCTTTCCGCACGTCGGGCACTCGTGGTGCTTATGCCGACGATGCCTACCCGCTCCTCTCCGGCGGACTCCAGTATCCGCGCTGCTCAACCGTTGCTGCTCGTCAGCTAGCAGCGACGGAGACTCTCGCCGACCGTCATCACGGGTGAAAAGCGGCGCAGTGGGAGCGGATGTGACTTTTATTGTTTTCGGAAAGCGACGATTCGGTTGGGATCTACACCGGAACGGCTTCGTCTTCGCCGTCGTCGCCTCACAAAGAGGTT
>JAQGBB010000323.1:0-20979 GCA_034691745.1 Prismatolaimus dolichurus
GGAACATACCATTGGCAAGTTGGAACATACCATTGGCAAGTTGGAACATACCATTGGCAAGTTGGAACATACCATTGTCAAGTTGGAACATACCACTGGCAAGTTTGCGTCTACCATTAGCAAGTTGCCAACTTGCCAGTGGTACACCTGCACTGCTCACACCGTTCGCTAACTTTTGTCCGCGGGGGGACAGGGGGGATAAGGGGGATATGAGGGGGGAATAATTTCAGAACGAATAGTAAGCCTCCTTTTGCTTACGCTTTTCGGGCTCCAGGCATGATGCAAAAACAAAGCGAAAACACGAGCTCGGTCCATGTCAAAGCAAACCTTCCGCAGGATGCAGTCCATGGTAGCCCCCAAAAGGTCTAGTGAGCTCTGTCTAGACACACAGAATTCATAATATATGTTCATATTTTTGTGCACGTGATTTATTGCTTCGTGCGAAACGTATCTATTGTATCTGCGGATGTGCTCACCGGTGCTCATTGCGCAGTGCACGGTTGCACCAAAATTCAATATTGCACAATGCTAATGGTAAAACTGCGAAAACTGACGGCACGAAAAAGTATGACAAAAAATTCTAATAAATTTCTAACCCCCTAATTATAACTCCCCGAAAAATATACAATCCGAGAGCAAAAATTATCAACTTTTGGCACTCAAAACCGACAATATCGAAGCAGAATGCTGGCCGTAAAAGGCGCCCAGCTTCTGCACGTACGTTGACCACTCATCACTCGTCTCTTCGTTCCACTCAACTCGCACGACGAACGGAACCTCGCCGTCCGTCTGCGCTGAAATCACAAAATCACAAAACAAAAGCCCTGAAATTCCGAGCTGCATTATAACCTGGCAATAGTACTAGTGTGCCTTCTTTATGACAATGGAGCCATCGCGGCATCGCTTCAGACAGAACCCCTTCGGTAGCAAGGCCGGATGAGCCAAAGCAGCTGAAACGCTTGCACCTTTCTTCATAAGAGCATAAGCCAGCTTCACTTCAAGAATGCCGTACTCACCTGTAATCTCGTCTCTCACCACTCTATCTGGCGATGCTCCCGCAAAGGGAATGCTGTGATTTACTTTAAAACCGACCTCGCCAACAGATACGTGTGGGTTCGCTTTCAGGTACCTCTCTACAATCATGCGCTCAGCGGCAATGCCCGCTTTGCACGCAGCTAACCGGCTTAAGTTTTTTGAACCAAAAACTCGATGCAAAAAATTTGGCGTCACTTGCTTTCCGCTCTTTATGCGACTGAGCACCAGCTTCGCATTCGATGCGGTGAGCCGACCTCGGCGCTCGCAGTGCTATCTTTTGCATTTCGCCTGCCCCCTCGTCTCGCGTTCGAGCGCCTGCGCCTGCTCACAAGTCAACCGAAAGCGACTCAAAAGCGCCGTACTTACTTGCGAGATATCGAACCGATTCGACGACCGATCAACGGGGAGGACAAGATCGGGAAAAACGGTAAGTGACAAATTTCCAGTTTCGTTGTCTGCAAAGAAAGCACTAGACCTGTAGGACAGCCTACCGTCTGCGAGGTTCGAACCGCCTTGCAGTCGCTCCTTCACGGTTCTCTTGTTATTATGCCGTCTTTCTTTGTACGCCTGAGAACTGTGTAGACTAGAAAAGTACGACTTTCTCGCGTCAAGCCGGCTGAAGCTTGCGTATTGCAGAGAAATTTTCATACGTGCGAAAATCTCTTCTACCGTTGCTCCGCACCCGTTATTGTGCAGGCAGATGGCTAGAAACAACCCAAAGCGAAACTCACTTCCCCCATGATTTGAGTTCTTCGAAATAATGCGCCAAAGCTCCGAATGCCAACTCTCGTTCTGTTGCGTTCCGAATCGAGTGACAACCTCTAAACGGCGGTTCGCAGCAAACTTGTCAAACACTGGTTTCACGACGTTCACAAACAACTCTTCGCTAATTGGATAGCTGGTCACGTGACCGCTGGCCTGCTGCATCTTACAAAATCCAGCGTCCTCCGTTGGACAGTACTCATGCCTGCCGGCTTTGTGATACGCCACGGCGAGCACATGCTTCTTCCTGGTCTCAATATCTTCGCTTACGTGCTTTCTGACAGCCTGACCAGCTAAACTTGTCAAGCGCTCAACCAAACGCGGATTCAAGCTCAAGCGTTTTTTACTTTTCTCCAGCGTGGCGTTGTGCGCTTTCAGCATTTTGTGCAGGAGCTCGTAAAGAGCTTTCGTGACATGGTTAGCGTCTTCAAATTTTATAATAGCAAAATGAGGACCAAACATCCCAGCAAACCTTCTGTTAAGAGCAGCGAGACTAGCGGAGTCACCGTCCATGACTATCGTGGCGATCATTATCTTCGCCTCATCGAGCACTTTCTGCACGTTCTCGACGGCCACGCTAGCCTCCATGGCTGGCGCCGAAAGATCCCAGTTCTTGACGCACTCGTCGTTGGCTATATGAGCGTCTCACCAATCTAAAAATTCTTTATCGTCCAAGAGTAGTTTTTGCGCCTGACATTTTTGGCACCTGTTTACTCTATGCGCAACAGATATGATTTTACCACCTGTCGTCATGAGCGCGCTTGCACCAATTTTGGACCTGTTTCCAAAACGTGTAGCCCACGTCCCGTCAAACGTACCAACCTCACCAACAACAGTGTCGTCGTCCGCGTCCACAGACTGCCGAATCTGCAACCTCTCTCTTCGAAAGCTCTCCTGCATCGTCTGCTCAGCTGCCGTGGTTAGCCTATTTTGAATTGCTAGCCAGCTAGACCACGCAACCGGTTCGTCCATGTCCATTGTAAGACAGAATAGAACTAAGGCGGCGTGGCCAATACTGGCCAACCGAGCTGCTAAAACAAAGCGCTCATTTATTTCCGCCGCTTTGCTGCCACCAGACTTTGGCGAGGTAACAAAATCGAAGGTAGTCGAACACTTCACGCACTGTACATATAGAAACCCCTGAAAACCGTTCTTTCTGCGAGAGTGCAAGCTAAACGTACCGTCGCATCCAGGCACTAAACACCGACACGCGCGGCTCAAAAACTCGAAAAAGAAACTCATTGAAATAATCCGATTTCCCGCTGTAAAAATATCGGCTTTTACAGGAGGAGGCCGAAGACCGTCCCTTCCTGCAGCTCAAGGACGTTTAGCAATTGAAGTTTCTGGTTCGGGCAGAGGTTCTAAAATGGATTGGTTCGCCGATTCATCGGCTTTCTTACGCTTGTTTCTCCTTCCGACATGTCTCTTCTTTCTTGTCATTTCACCAGAGCTAAAAATTTGCTTTTTACATACGTCAAAGACGGATTCTGCGAAGTTTGAGGCACTTACTAGAACGCAAAACAGAAAAAAGTTCAGACTTCTGGGCACGAACACTTTTATAATAATGGACTGTACGTTCTCGGTGTTTATTTTCCCGCAAAAGTGAAACGTCTGTTTTCTACTGCATGCACCGGTAGTTGCACCTGCGCAACCTCTCTCACAGATTGTTTCGGTGTAAGTTTTCGCACATTTCACCGTATTTTTCCCTCAACATTTGACTGCATGGTCGACATGCTAAAAGAATTTTTGGCCGCCAACGACTTGCTTTTGATTTGATGTTATCGACATGTAGCGCAATGCACGCAGCGTGAAACGAGGGTTTGAAAGGTGTGTGACTGCTTATAATTAGTGCACTATAACGTTCGAAAATGGGTCCATCATTTTCGTAATTTTTTCAAAGTTTACTGAAATGCAGAGCAAGCATTGTAAAAGCCAATAATGCAATTCCTAGCGCACTGCACTTTCTGAAGCGTCCGCTTTCTAGTGATATACAATACGACCCGGCAGGTTAATCCTAGCTCAAGATTTTGGGTCCACTATGTACCATATTTGAGATATGTGACTCCTTAAGCTCGCAGCAAAAATGTTTTTTTTTTTTAATGAACAGCCATAATATTTGGTGTTGGCGCCACAAATCACCTTGCCATCACGGTTTTCAGTTATCTTTGTATGCTGGCGTGTCATATGCCTTTCTTCAAGTTTTCGGGTATCATGTGTGCTGATGTGTGTGTGTCGCACGTATTACGTCGCACTGCCTTGCATTGGCAGTTATTCCGCTTGCTGATTGCCATGCAAGTAAACTCAAAACTCTCCGCGTGCTCCTCCATCGAATCGTCGACGTTTTCATCGGCGGCTACATGCTGTGGACGAAGTTCGCAATTGTCTACGTCTTACTTTGGCTGAATCGTTGGCAGCTCTTGGAGATCCTTGATCTTCCAACGTTGCCAAGACCGTGCGTAAAACTCGACTAAAACAAGCGGCTCCCCTTTCTACGTGCACCGCATTGGTCTGGCTTTCTCATCTTAGCCAACAACGCCGAGCAGTACGTGCAACGCGACAGGTCGTCAGCTAAAATCTCACCGCTCTTTGTTCAAAACTTCGCTCAAAAAGAAGACGCCGCCGAGTTCTATTCACGTGTGAAGTAATCGGCTTTTCGCACTCTTATTTGATACAAACGCACTCTTATTTGGTACATTACGCACTCTTATTTGGTACATTACGTACTCTTATTTGGTACATTACGCACTCTTATTTTTTACATTACGCACTAGCCTGTTTGCTCCACTTTCGCAAGCCAGCTAATGCTGCAGCGTCTACGCAACATTTGTACAATTGCGTGCTGCTAACTCACAAGTTAACCTTACTAGTATTCAATCGCTTGGTTTTCGTTTGGCATCGTTAAGCTAGTAGCGACCAGTTTGCAAGCAAGAGCCTCAAACTTCAATCGCATTTACGTCTTCTTCGGCTCAAAATAACAGCGCATCATTGCTGTACAATACTGAAGCACGCGGAAGAATGATGCCAGCAGTTTAACAAGCAGCGGACAGCTTTAGAGTTCGGCGACGAATGCATTTTACGCAATGCTAATTATCAACTGCGCGTTACAAAGGACCATAAAAAGCTTGAAGAAGCTGAGGTATCTGCAGTTTTGATTGCACTACAGATTCGGCAAGGTACGGCCGAGCCCTGCATGCACTGTGTATACAATGCACACGCTCATTGCCGTGCATTCTGTCAAGGCAACAGCAATTTTAATTCCGTTTACTCTTCTCTACTTTTGATCGCTCTACCACGCAGTTTCGCTTTCCCATCTGAGCATGCGGTCATTTACTACGGGGCGACAGGTTAATTCGGACCTGTGGATATTCGCTTCTTAAGCGGAAGTTGCCTTCGCTGATTGGTAGTCGAGCTCACCGTCGCCACTTTGTCCTCACTCACACTAGAGCGGTAAACCGCCACGCAATAAAGAAAGCGAGCTAGTCGATTGCTCTACACGACGCTCTTGTTCCAGTGGTGACAGACGCGTTCACTTATCAACTGCATCATCATCAACCGACAAGCTAGAGCTACATGCTAGAGGTTACGATTGAAATCAATCAAGTTATAGGTAGCCACCTTGCAAAAAAATATGACCTATGGTTTCTTTTAGCATGACGTCATTTTAGCATCCACGCATTGCAGCAAAAATTTATTATAGGAAATGTCTCTCAGCAAGCCATCCGGCTATGAGCCTATGTCTGATAACATCATGGACGACAGCGACGAAGAAATTGCTCTTGGTGCAGTGGCCGCCAGCGACCCTCTCGGGTTGCTCGGCAGCGGTGATAAAGCAACACTTTCTGAGAAGGCAACCTTAGAAAAAATGGATGATCTATCCTTAGGCAAGGCCAAGGAAAAAAGAGACCGAGTGGCAGACTTGCTTTTCGGAAAAGGAGAGACGCGAGCACTTAAAGCAGATGAAACGCCAGGTCGAGGCGGAGTTTCGCGCGAGATGGCAGCTAAAGTTGCAGAGGAAGAACGCCTCTTGATGGAGACCGAGCGCCAGCAGCTATTGCTGGAGGCGAGCAGCAAGAATAAGAAAACCGATGCTTCACTGAGCGCGTCGCCACCGCCAAAACAGAAGGCAGGTATCCTTGGTGATGTTCCAAAATTGCTAGACGTCTACAAGAGCGAAAAAGGCAATACTCAATTGAGAAAAGAAAAGCGAATTGAAACTCCACAATCCGCAAACAATGAGTTCATTTCAGGGTTTCGAAAAATCGATATACCCGATGCGGTAGAGAAAATGATAAAACTGCATATAGTTCCGTCCGTCATCAAGGGAACCTACGATACGTTCATAAAGGGGCAGATTAGCATCGAGGTTCCAATAAGCAAGGTGCGATCTCTCATCGAAGAGGGATACGCCAAATCGACGGGATTCAAGAATGAGGTCGATTCGCACGTTTACGCGTGCGTGAATATGGCGCACATCCTTCCAGGAGTCGCCGGAAGCACCGACGCACGTGCTAGCAGCGACCGAATTTGCGAAGCAGCAAAAGCGATCATGGTCGGTCGGCTGTTTCTGCACCATCGCCACATCCTCGAGGGCCTCGAAAGCAGCTGAGACGCCATTCTGAAACTGATCGAGGGCGGAAAAGAGTTCATCTACTACTGCGGCAACGGACGCGGTGCGAACTACTACCCGGAGTATTTCTGAGCGTTGTCTCGAAAGCCGATTGGTCGAATAAGTGACGTTAGTAAACGGTGTGAGAAGAGTGGTGGAAAAATGAGAACGTTCTGAAATGACGCAAATGGTATTCTATTTTTTTCGTTTTGATGCGCCATGTATATCGCGCTCGTTCCGATTATATTATGCAATTTTTATGCAAAATCCTCTTTTTAAGGGGAGAGTGGTGAAATGCTATCGCATTATACAAACAGATTACGGTAGTATACGCGCACGCAGGACATGACTATTGCTGACGTTTTTATGCCCATCGGCTCTCGGTAACGTATACGGTGTAATGAACTAACGAATGAGAGTTCACGCAATAATACAAATAATATCGTAAACATCAAGGTCGTCACTTGGTGGTGACTTGGTGATAAAAACGAAAATATTTGTGAAATAAACGTGTGATCTGATCTACCTCAACTCGGTCCATCGTCTTGAGTCTGAAGCTATTCATCTCGTGCATTGACAAGTTGTAAGTGATATTTATCTCACATATACTCTTGTAATACCATAACCTGGCGTGTTACACACCTCTGCCTCCGTCGTCTCCCAACATTTAAGGTAATCCGTCATTCTCGTTGAAGCTCTTTTCGGCTTGAAAGTAGATGCTATTCTATGCACTCGCAAGGTCCCACGAATGCGTTTTAGAAGCACCAAAAGGCTTTTGCCTACGCGCTCCAGGTAGGATGCAATAACTACTTGCTGCCGCAAAGTTTCACGTGGCGAAACAACTTCAAACCGGTTCTGTGCCCCGAATGTTGCACCCCAGCTGCCCATCTTCGAACCTATTAGGGTTGGTAGTTTGGGGCTGCCCCACCACTTGCCCCCCGCCCCATTTTGCCCCATTGAGGCACATTTTTACAAGTGCCCCCGCCCCATTTACCAGCGAGCTTTTTTTTCAAGAGGTTTTTCTGGTAAAGGTAGACAAATGTGAAAATTTTCAGTGAAAATTACCCCTAAGTACACTAAAAATTGCCCCAAATTACCCCTAGTTCCCTAAAACTACCCTAAAAATTACCCCTTACCCTAAATTACCTATTTTCAAGGTGTGGTCGGAGATGGGCAAAATGGGGGCCCCGTGGGGCAAAATGGGGCCCCATGGGGCATGTGGGGGGGAGGGGGCAAATTTTTTGTGGTTCAATTCAAGATGTGCTTTTTTACTATATGCATTATATGTTATATGCATTATACTCAGCAAAATGCGGAAAGGTTGTTCTTAGGTTAGCTTTTCCAGCTTTTTCGGGGGATCGGAAATGGTAGAAAGCGACGTTAAGAGTAAAAAGGAGCCCAATTTTGCGTTTAAAGACCAAAAAGGTCACCTTTTACATGACGTCATATCTGCACGGCCCCTAGGAGCATCGCGTTCTTGTCACTCTTCGACGGGAGCATACGTCGAAAGCGATCGCGAAGTCGCTGCGAGAACATCGTGTACAAGAGCGGATTCACCGCCGACGAAAGATACGCTAGCGCGTTGAAGCCAAGGTGAGCGATCGTCGACGGCTGATAGTCGACGTTGAGAAGCCGACAAATGACGATCGCCTGAATCGGCGAATAGCAGAAAAAGTAGACGCCGACGGAGGTCACAAACATCTTGAGGATCTGTTTGCGTTCGCTCAGCCGGCGGACGCACTCGGCGTTCTTCGCGACGCTTCGCTTTCGAGATACCTCGAGCATCTCAACAGCTAAGGCGGCCTGGCGCCAAAGGAGCCAACCCGTCCGGGCGTAGAGGCCAACCATGAGCAGCAGTGGCAGAATGTAGAACACGATGAGCTCGGTTGTCTGGAGGGTTGAGATCACGAACTCGGGGAAGATGCAGTCATGTAGCACGTTAGAATCGTCGTCATCAATTGGTTCGACGAAGAAGCTTTCGTCGTCGACGAGCTCCACGCTGGAAAACAAGTACGGTGCTGCTAGCGCGAAGCACGCTGTCCACGCGCTGATGATGGCGACGAGAAAAATGCGATTGATTGAAGGGAATCGCCTCGAGAAGACGTGCGAAACAGCAAGGGACCTAAAATGTTATACGTTGAATGCTAATTTCGATCGCTTTAAAGTTAAAGTTGAAGTAGGCGAGTCGAAGCTAAGCCAGTGAATCGAGGCGGTACGGTGCATAATCAAAGATATGAATAGAATTTCGATTAGATTTCAATTGAATTTAATAATCGTATCTGTTTGAATCGAACAAATCCAAATTGAATTAAATTATTTAATCTAGGGGCGGCCAACCCGCTAGCCACTAGTCACATGTATCACGCACGCCAGAAGTCTTTCTGCGATGACCGGTTTTCACAGAATTTCGGAATCGGTTTTCTCAAGACTGGCTTAACGTGTAGTGTGCTCAAATATGTCAAAATGACGGCCAAATCGTCGCCATCATTTTGACACGTTGGAATCTGCTGTGTGTTTAGCCAGTTTCGAAAAAAAAACTGGTTCTAAAATTTTAAGAAAACTGGCCACCGTACAAGACTTCTGGCGAGCGTGATAGCTAAATGAGGGGTTTCAAGTGGCTAGAAGAAAGACTTCGTCTTGCAATGCCGCTGACAAGAAAGCGAAAATTTGATTTTTTTTGCACTATTTTTTGTAAGAGTTTCGCCGCTCGCTTCGCTTGCGACAGGAGTTGAACTTTTTACTCTATTTTTGTAGCATTTTAACCATGCAAAGTCAAAAATTTCGTCGCTCGCTTCGCTCGCAGCAGTTTTTTTCGATAAGATCACGCAACATATGCTCTCAGTCAATGGCTAGACACGAGTTACGACTCGAAAATATGGCTGATGAGCGCAAAAAGATTGAATGGAAAAATCGAATTGATTTTAGTCAAATCTATTTGAATTGAAGAATCGATTAGAATCTAATCTAAAAATCGAATCATTTTGAATCGACTCGAGTCAGTCGAATTCATTCAAATCTAATCAGAGTGAAATCAACTTGAGCAGAAAACTCTAAAATCAGATAACGAAGTCATACACACCTCTGTATGCAAGCGGTTACTTGCATAACAACTGCTATGTAGTGAAACGCCTCTTCCAGGTAGCGAAGCAGCGGGCAAAGGAATTTCGCGAACGTCCATCCATTCCCTTGAAGTACCACAATTATCTCAGGGATGCCAAGAAAGAGGGTGCTCAAATCGGCAAGGGTGAGATTGAGAATGATGACGTTCATCTTGTTGCTTAGCATCTTTCGGCACGTCGCGATCGCCACTTGAACGAGAAGATTGCCGAAAATGCCACAAACGCAAATGGTGGCGAACACGATCGTAAACAAGGTTTGTTCCAGCTGGCTGATAAGCGCCACTTGGTTGTTCTCACTGATAGATGTGAAACTCGTTTCTTCCATTTTCTAGCAGCAGAAGAGAGAAAGCTGCAAGAAATATCGGTTATAAAATTATGTGAAGGCAGACGTCGTCTGAGAGAAGCACAAGCCCTAATGAGTCAATAACTTTCACGTGATGGTGGGAACCCCTGAAAATCTGGAATGGCTGCATGATTTGACCAATTAGGTTACACTGTTTTCAGTATTTTTTATTTTTTATTGGAGCTTTTTGCGACAAGGTTCGGTGTCTAACCATCGCTTGGTGCCGTTATTTCATTTCGCACACTTGCTTGCCATTTTTAGGTCCACTGACGCACGTCAGTGTGCCTTTTACGATCGGAGGTGTCTGTCTGTGCGTACGTGCGTCTGTAACGCACCGGAACTTACAGAAAGAAGAAGGCTAGCGGGCTGAAATTTTGCTCGGTGCTTCCTGGGACTCGAAAGTGCCCCACTGCTAGTTTTTCCCTGCGTCTATCACTCCCCTAGAACGGCGATCCACAATGTCCACTTACACGTAAAAACGGCGTGTGTTGCACACAACTCCAGATTGCCTTAGTGGATTGGGCTGAAATTTTGTATGCGCAAGCTGGTCATGGTGTAGTCTTGAAATATACTGCCATTGATGCTTTTTGTCATAAGTAGTTTTTAGGCCTAGTGGCACATGCTGTTTAACCTTGTCATAGTTATAATTCCGGAAGGCGTTGAAGAGTGGTTAAAAATTTGCGTGTGCGCTATAGTCATTGTGTGCTCTTGAAATGTTGGGTGATCGGTGATTTTTGTCATCAGTGGTTTTAGGCCCACTGTCAACATACTATGTAAATTTGCCTGTAATTATAACTGCAGAATGTGTTGTCGGATTTGGCTGAAGTTTTGCACGTGCACTCCCGCCATGGTCTGCTTTTGAAACTTTTTTCGGTGTTATGTCACTACGTTAGCGGGCCTCGAGGATTGGTACAGCCGACTTGTTTATGTGAAACAAACACAACCCACATGCCTTGCGATCGAGAACAATCCGAACCTCTACTCGATTATAAGCAAATGAAATTCCCCCCTTTTGACGCAATTCACTAGCCATTCCAACATCTCCACGTTTGACGGCAGCAAAAATCGTGACGGTAGCAGGACGGCATTCGATTGACCTTAGGATATAAGAGCAGGTGGACTTTCTGCCTACGCTAGATGCCTCGCTTTCCGCAGCGCTTGAAACATTTTTGTTTGTTTCGCGGTTGTTCATTTGTTGAAATTTCTTTCAACACGAGAATAATATGCAGAAAAGGGAAAGATATTTGGTACCGCACGGCGATGTGCCGGCTTTTGCGCCTGGGCAAAACAGCACCAAAGTTTATCCGCCGTTTAAGCCCCGGCATTGAAACACCAACGGCACCGCCATTTGAGCATTGACATATGAGCACCAACGGCATCGCATCGATCAACACTGCTATCAAAAGTATTCGAAATATTTGAAAGTAGCTGGTTCCGTAACTACGTTGAAACAGACCCTTTGGTTTACCAGCCCGTTTACCACCTTTACAACCGCCTCCGCGGTCGGTGACCAAAAGGTGGTTACGCAGTCGCTCTTTCCTAAACTCTCTCTGTTTGTTTGTCTGTTTGTTCCACTCTAGCGGCCGCAGAAATCAACCAATCGGGCTGAAATTTGGAATATAGAACCTCGTTTTACCCTTTTTCCACGTGTTGGGGGTCAAAAATCCTAATCTTGAGCTGACGTCAGTTGTGAACCGCACCACGAAATAGACCGTACACAAAGAAGTGAGCGACAAACTGCCTTAAAAAATTCGTATGTCTCTTGTCAGTCGCCCGTACTCTCTGCTAATGTCCACGCACCACGTGTGCGCTGTACACTGGAGCGGATGCTTTCGACGACCTTGCACACGGTGTGCTCGACGGCGTTAAATACATGTGTAACTGTTAGCTTCCTTGCCGTCTGGACATCGGGTTTCGAAATAGTAGAACCGCCGAACGGCGTGTCGAAATAGTAGGTGACGATCTTGGGCCGCGCCGCCAGCGCCGCTTGCTGCAGGACAAGCGCAGTGAAAACGAGAAGATAAAGGACACCGACGAGCGGCAGCACCGGAAGACAGTTTGGCTCCGTTGGCGTCGGCAGACATGGACCCGTCGATAGGCGAGTGCAAAAGCCCTGACTAAACGAGACGAGATGAACGGCGTTTTCGAACTTTGCGTCGCGCTCGAGCCGCAGCTCGAGCCAGTAGAGCGCCATGTCGACGAGCACCAGACCCATTGAAAAACATAGATGCGCAATTGTCGGAAGAAGTCGACGCAGAAGTTGCCTGAAGGCGCTTTTTTGACGTCTCTTTTTCGAGCTCGACTTCTCGACCCAACCGTGGGGCGTTGCAAGGGGCTACAAAAGAGAGCAACGTCGTTAAGTGACGGCACTTTTTGATCAATAGCCCAATAGTTGTGCCCCACAGCCTAAATTTTTGCTCGAGGCCACAATCTAAGTTGAGGCGAGTTCCCCATGAGGGATGAGGGACGCCAAAATGTGTTTGCCCTTCGAAGGACCAACAAGAAATTGTTAGCTCCAGGAAAATTTCTAAAATTTTGTAAATTTTTTAATTTGCACGCAAAAATATGAAATTCGAATTGGCCCCGTGGGCGTTAATTCTAGCATGAAATTACTTGCTGGAAGTACAGTATAACTGCAACATGCGTAATTTTTGTATCCTATTCTGGCGTCATTAAACTTGGTACCCCAAGATTTTTGCTCCCTTCAACTAACGAAAATACGAAATGTATCTTATTTGTGTCTGGAGCAATTTTCAGAAAAATACGGTTCTATTGGTATCACACTCTGCGTAGCAGACTTACGTAGGTCGTTTCAAACGAAGCCGATTTCTTCCTTCGTCGCAGCTCCTGCCAGAGATAGAGACTTGCGGTTGCAGGGACGACAACGAGTGCTGCGAGCGACAGATACTGAACGACCGTCTGGATCTGCGCCAAGCCCTCGACAACGAACATATATTCGGACCATATGTGCGCCGTCGTGTTACTCATCAGCGGCATAACGTTATTTTCGACGGCGCCTGCGAGTGGCCCCTTCGAATTAAACGGCGCCTTGAATCCGGAGTGCCACGCCGCGACGCGACCAAGAAAGGTGCGCTATGCGGAAGATTTAGAAAGATAAATGCGGCACGTCGTCTTCGTCTTTGCTTCTACGTACACTGTGATCGCGAATGTCTATGATTAATCAGTGTACCGCTTTTTCTCGCATTTAAGCCAGTCGGTGTAGGTAGCGCTTTGACGCTGTGTTTAATGCAATGCTCATTTCTCTCTCGCTCTCGCGACGTTGCATTAAACACAGCGTAAAAGCGCCACCTACACCGACTGGCTTAAATGCGAGAAAAAACGGTAACAGCAGTCACGAGCAGAAAGTTCACAATTGTTGACAAGTTTTGAGCAGGTGTCTCACTTCTACACGAACTGGAACTAGCACAATTGCTGCATGAAGGAGTAGGTCAGCTTTCTTTACATGGAAGCAATTACGGAGTGCGAGGGGGCAAAAATTCAACAAGAGCTAGCGAGCCGAAATTTTTTGGAAAAATGCATGAAAGATTTTGCTAAAAATGCACCATAAACGTAAAAGAAGTTGACTCGCGGTAGCGAGCTGCAAAAATTATAGCCTATAAAAGCTAAATTTACAATGCTGGTCAGAAGTTTTTCCGGAGACGGGCAAACCAAATTTCCCAGGGAGGGCATTGTCCCCTGCCCGTCTACTCCAAAACAGTAAGTAGGTGTTATTTCTGGTCTACACCGACGAAATATGAACACACGCATGCATTGGTACTGCACAGACATGACGATTTTGAATGAGCCCTCTGTTTGACCCCTCAACACCACTGAAAACGGTGAACTCATCACAAACCTGCATTTTGCTCTCAGCGCATCGCTCGGGCGAATTGCCGTTAAACTGAAACTCGAGCAGCTGAACGGTGAGATTCACCGCGATGTCACCGATGCACGAGAGCGTCGCGCCAACTTGTCTCGCGTTTCGAGCGATACTTTCGAGCGTCGCCGGGACGAGAAGGCCACTAATGATCGATAGGATCACAGCGCGACTCAACGACGTCGACAGGTGCGGTACGCAGAGCGTCACAACGCACGCGACGCGTCTGCTAAGAAAGCTTGCGAACGCAAGCGAGAGGGCAACGAGAACGCCGACCAAGCTTGCGAGTAGGGGCCACTGGAGCGCCCTGGCACCATTCTTCTCGTAGGCTAGCCGAATGCGATTCGCCGTGTAGAGGAGTCCAGCGACGCACGTTCCGACGACTATGGCGCAGACCAACTTTAGAAGAATGAGTCTGCCGTATGCGATGCTCTTATTCAGAGGTCGTAATTTTCGGCGCCGTCTACGGTGCGACGGATTTCTGCTGGCGCAACGATCGTCGGTGAAAAGTGCGATTGTGTCGCTTTTGGCCGTTGTCAACACCGAGTGTAGACTTCCGTTCGAGCAGCGTGCTGCTGAACGGCTTGGTTCCTGCATCACGGCAAAATGGAGTTTTTGTTCCACCTAAAACGAAATTCATGCTGAAGCACTGCCTAAAATCCAAGTCAACCCAACTTGACGAGGTGCCTAAAATCCAACCCAAACTTAGAATGCAGCGGAAACTAATTTGCATCCAAAATAGTTCTTTTAAAAACTTTAAAATTTTTAAAAATAATAAAAAATTCGAGGCGTTTTTTGTTGAGTAGCGTGTTTGCACATGTTTTAAATTTACGGGTTGGGTTGGCTTTTAGGCACATCATGCCGGTTGGTTGGATTTTAGTCACCTCGTCGGGTTGGGTTCAGTTGGGTTGGGTTGGATTGGATTTTAGGCAGTGCCGAAATTTATGCAAACACTGTTGCCTATTGGCGTGTAGTCCTCGAAAAAAGCGTTACAGTAGAAACATGTCGCACGCAAGTGAGGAAGCAGAACCGCGAGTTTCTTTCCGATTGCTTGTAATTGCCGGATTTAGAGTAACTTTAATTAAAAATAAGCTTTCTCTCGTTGAATCACCAAATCTAGCCCAACCACTGAACAGCTTTGTATAGATATTTTTCTAATTTTCGAAAATCTTGTCTCGGTGCCCGAGAGAAAATCGAGGCTGCGTACTTCGGCCTTGTTCGACTGCACTCACGCGCAAACGTTTCTAGCATTCCACGCCTACGAATGCTGTTCTCCGTAGCCGTGCTTCAATTAGGTTAGTCTCTCTGCGTAATTTCGAAAAAAAAATGAAATCCGATCCTAAAGAAATTAGCAATTATCCAATATTCGACGAAAATGAGGTCAGGAACTGATTGCCCACTGAACAGAAATGAGGTCGCATGACGAAGCGAAAATTTGTCCAGTGACACCGAATTTTACCCCTGCAGTTCAGGCTGCAATATTTCTAAACATTTTAAGTCCCCTCCGGCAGGTCTGAGGACTTTGATAACAATTTTTCACTATGCTCTACGTCGTAGCTATGTGCTTTACGTTTTTTGCTGTATAACAGGTATGCAGTAAACATTCCGGCCGGTGGAAACTTCTTTTAATTCCCTTTAGTTTCTATATTGCAACGTATGTGCGTATTTGCTCGTTATTTTACATAATATACTGCTTTGCAGTTACGGGTCGTCATCAACTAGAGTTGTAATGAAGATGTGTTGGGAAGGACGACATCTGGGAAGGAGGGATAAATCCAGAAATTAAAGAGGAAAGGATGGCAACAGGCGAACAATTTCAAGAGAAGACCGACCGGGTCGAAACTTCTCAGGATTGGGAAACAGAGTGGCCGGAGCCAGTATGAGAAAACAAATCGGATGTACCAATCTTCGAGGACTACTCGAGCTTAAGAGAGGTTTAGATGGTCAAAAACCAGTTTCTGCCAACAAATCTGACACTAAAAGATTTTAGGTATTCAGAGAAAAATGCAAAAATATATCGGGAGTAGTGGGGTTCGAACCCGCATGAAGAATAGTGGAAGATACTCGGCTGTGCACATGTAGTTCTCCGGTGGACTTTCGTGGTCCTCTCAACAACAGACAGTACCGTTTTTTCGCACATTTAAGCCAGTACGCGCAGAGGGCGCTTTTAGCGATCATGAATGCATTGGTGCATTTTTGCATTCATGCATTCATGCGCACTAAAAACCCCCTCTACGCGTGCTGGCTTAAATGTGAGAAAAAACGGCAATTACATCCAACGAACTTGTGTTTGTCATCCAAGGACATCAGGTGTCAAAAATATTCCAACTAATACTTATCCAAAGACTCGGGTTCGATCACTTAGATGACAAAGTCGTTGACGCAATATAATACCTGAACCTCGGTCTCCGACATTTCCTGTCAAGCTCATTTGACTCGCGAAACTCGTCCGTCCATATTGGTGCTACTGCGGTTAATCATCTTTGTCAATCGGGTCTTCGGAATTCGGATGTTGGGCAAATGGATTTTAAGACGCTTTAGTCAGCAAAAGCCTATGATGCACCGTGTTGTGCATAATCAATACAAAGCTAAGATTCAGTCTCGCACCTTCTGCTCTTGCGACCCGGAGTTCGTATTAGGCAAAAAAGCAAAAGCATGTTGACTTTGTGGCGGAAATAGCAAAACCGTTCTGATTGGGTGGTGAAAAAGCAAAAGCTTTCTGACTGGATGTCAACCCACACCCAAGTTGTGGCCGCCCTTAATCACGCCTATCTTCGCAGTTTAGACGCAAAAACAATCATTTTTATTCCACAAGAATTTTGCATGAAAAACTAAACTTAAAATGGTCTCCTGACTTCGCTATTCAACCCGGGAGTAGCCCCTCTTCGCAATCATCTCCCTATTCACGAAAGACACTTACTGATAAAATTTGAAGCTGCTAACTCTCTTCCTTCGAAAGTTATCGTGCACACGATGAACGACGAAAGACAGGACAATAGGCACACTGACGTGCGTCAATGGGCCTAAAAACGTTCGCATGGTGTGTTTAGGCTCTGGACGAACTTTGGCTTTTCGTGTTACTCCGTATTGCGCTATCGATAAGATATTTACTTTAAAAAATCGCACACGCTTATCGCAAATGTGAGTATGGTAACGAAAAAATATATGGAATCCTTTACTCAGGTGCATTAGAGTAAATGAGTTCGACGTGTAACTTTTGAGGTCGACGTTCTCGGCTCATTACTCGTTCTGCCAAAAGAGCGCACACACAGAACACTTGACAGACACTAAGAAAAATTAACGGACCGTTAATATGGGCGAGCGTCACGTGATCATTTTCTTGATTTGTCCTCGTCACACCACCACCAGCTGCATCTGAGTTCTGCAGGCGATACCTCGTTTCGATCGTCTCCAACACCGGCGCCCGCGCAACTACCGCTCTGTTTAGCTCTTCGATAAATTTGCGTCGTCGTGGATTAAACGCAAACCCGCACGATACATGCGGCAAGCCTTCATCCGCCTGATACGTGAACATATTCGAGAACGTGCTGTTTTCCAACACTGCACCGGCAAGCGTCGAGCGGAAAACGATAGCAACGCGAGTACCTCCGCTTAGGACGCAGTTGCAGACGTCTTCAGCAATTGCGATTGGATATTGATCTGGAGCTCTCAACACTCGGTGGTGACCGTTCTGCAATTGCTGTTCGGCTAAAGACACCGCTGTTAAATGATCTTCAGCCACAAGGCGGTAGCTGTGGTTTATGATTAGCTCCGTAAGCTTTTCGCCACTATGAAACGCGGCTTTCCGCTCGATGGCGATAATGAGTGAATGCGTAAAAAGCGACGAGTAGAGATTTTCGGGGAGGAACCCAAAGTAAATCCAGAACGCCGCCAGCAATAGCAATAAACGCGGGCTATTGAACGGAGTGCCGCCGTCAAATGCGTTAGAAGCAAAGTGAACAACTGATCGCCAGACGGCCTTGTGCAATATGTTGACGAATGCGGTTAGCCAATGCTGTGCTACCGACTTTTGCATAAGGAAGACGATCGTACCGTAAGCCATGCCGCAGAGCACGAGTGCCAGCGCTAAATTCAGCCAAACGACAGCTCGGAAACGAATACGGACATCACGTGCGATACGTGAGATGGTTCAAGTGAGAAGAAGTCTTCCGTTTGCGAAACGAATTTAAAGTAATCGCACTGCTCAGTTGTCGTGAAAACCGTCCCATTTAGCAGCCGTTGAGGTGTTTGAAAGTAGTTGTCGGCGAAAATGTCCACCACCCCTGTTTGCAGCGAGCTCGCGGTGCTTGACCACGTCCAGTTTGTGATATCCATCATGACAAATTGCAGTGTCATCGACGAGATTGCCAGCTTTACCGCTGCAAGAAGATGCATGGCGATCTTCGCATAGGCTCCTGACGGATAGCAGACGGTGTTCGCTTTATCCATGCAAAGAGGGTAACGGGCGCCATTATTTAAGCAGGCAAAGAATAGTTGGAGATACACGGGAGTGCAGGGTTAATCTAGCGGCCGATTGTCGTAGTTCTCCCAGTAGCCACCGATAATTACATCCGGCGATCTTGTGTTGGCCATTCGTTGACATCATAAGTCAAGAATCAACAAAGACGTTCATTTATTGACTCAATACTTATGGTTTCTGCTTACAACATCTACACCAAGACTAGGGCTCGATCACTTTGACTAAAAGTCGTTGATGCAAGGCAAACACGCGAACCTCGATCTCCGATATCTGGCATTTCCTCCCAATTTTGTTCAACATCAAGCCGAGTTTGACTTGACAAACTTATCCACATTGCTGTAGCTAATCATCGTTTGTCAATAATTCGCTAGAACGTTGAGTAAATTGATTCTAGAAGTGGCTTGAACAGCAAAAGCCCCCTTCCATGCTGCGCGCTGTGCATTGTACGTATGATATTACACAAAGAGATCTGAGATAAATTAATAGGGTGTATTACACACATCGTTTGGCATCAACGCTATTTTCGCGCCCAGGTGTAAGCTAGAATATAGAACAAACAAGTTAGATGTGCCAATTTTTAAAGGCCATTCACGCTGTGTCAGGTGTGCAAGTGATCTAAAGCCACTTATGACAAAAGTATATCGTGTCCATGAAAAGTATATGATGTCAATGGCAGGTACATAATATCCATGAAAATACCGTCCAGTGCGCTTGCGTGGATAGTCCTGTGTAGCTCCTCGACGAGCCTCGGTTTTCGTGGACTAACAGCAAAGGCGCACTTGACATTCGGAAAGCTCGCATCCCGTTGATACATGTTTGCAGACATAGTTTTCTGACGGTTAAGGCTTTCCACTGAAAAGCTCGATAGCTGCAGATATTTGACACAAAGGTCATGCGTTGATAAAACTTGACTCGGAGATCGTAGACATCGATTTTTGAAGTCCAGCAACACGTTCGTGGCTTTAGGATTAAAAATCGCTTTTCTAATTCAGCTCGATTGAGCAACGGGAAAAACACAAGCGAGCATTGAGTAGTGCTAACCTGCTGTTGCCTTTCGTTCGGCACTGAACCTGTCTAGGCGCGAAATCCCAAGAAATGCAATTTGCCGGATGCAATTATATTATGCTAGCTAACAGCCCTACCAATTTCTTGTCTGAAATCTCGTGTACTGAAGAAGTTTCGCAGCGACGCAGGTGAACGCACACATATGACCTCACGTTAAGTCTTTCCAGGTGTCACTTATAAAGTCGCTAAATATATTATCATATTATCCACACGATCAGATTGAACACGCTGCGACATAGGCATTTTCGTGGTTCATTCTGGCCTCGTCTGCCCTGCCCTCGTGCTGAGACGAGAGCTGCTATAAAGTAAATAGCTCAATTAATCCGCGTCGCCTCCACGCCTTTTCATTACGGCGTGCGGCCCTTGAAGCAGCGATCATAGTCGCGCTGATTAGTTTGGCGCTTACACACGAATGAAATCCAGCCTGCTGTCGGAACGTTTTCTCCAACTCCCAGCGAGCATAATTTGCATTCCCCGAAATGAAGATGTAAATTACAGTCAGGCGCGAGATGAGCTTGCAGCTCAACAGCGAAAGGGCGTTTTTGCTTGCTTCCTCTAATTCTTTTCCTCGACATGGATAATTCCTCTAATTTCGAGTGCACGACGGGCGCGCTCACCGCGTCAGAACAGCTCGTTTTTGGAATCATTTTCGGTTTCATCGCTTACGGTGGTATCATCGGTAATATCGTCGTTGTTGTCACGTTGACGACGAGCCGATGCATGCTCGTGAGCGTGATGAACATCGTGATCTTGAATCTCGCATTCGCCGATCTTGGAACGTTAATCACGTGCCTTCCGGAAATCATTATGACGCTCGTTGATAACGGGTGGACGCTGGCAAACTTTCTTTGTCCACTAATACGCTACCTGGAACAGGTGTTCCTCTACGCGTCGGTCATCATGCAGCTAATATTGTGTCTTGATCGGTAAGTCTACCTTGAACCTTCGTATTCCAGGATGTTCCACGCAGCGATTCAAGTAGATACAAATTTTCGGGGAGGGGGATTGCGAAATTCGATGCGATTTCGCCTATCCATACGTGTATCGACCTCATTTTTGGAGAAATCTCAAATCTTCGGGGGAGGGAAATTTCCCTCGAACACCTTCTACTAGAATCACTGGTTTCACGGTGTTCCAAAACATTTTTTAGAACTATCTAAACGTTTTTATCTGTGGTAGGGTGCCATTCGGCCTTGCCGGTCTAATCTTTTAAAACTATTGCTTGTACTTACCTACATGTAGGCGACTTATGCATACTGTTCCATGATTTGGCTTCAGATTCATGGCCATTTCAAAATCGCCGATATCTAGAACGCGACGTCAACACATGCCATTTTATCTAACGACTATTGTCGGTTCATGGATCGCATGCTTGGCCGTCGCCATCCCGCATCTATTTTCTAAAGTCGTTCCTATCGACCAGTACGGATGCGAACTCGACGACGAACTTATCACCAAGTCAATCGAGGAAGAAGAACAGGCAAACTCATTCGAGTGTGTGCAACCAGAACCGCTAATGTTCCGGTTCAAAATCGTCGAGCTGCTTCTCTTCTACGTTTTCCCGAGTGTTCTCATTACGGCTCTGTACGGCAAAACCGCATGCATCATTTGGGCACAGGCGGAGAAGCTGAAACGTGCGACGCGCGTCGTCAGGCCGAATCTCCTTCGGCGCGCGCGAGAACGCAAAGTGAT